>CANSZD010002154.1:0-188819 GCA_947648045.1 Beta corolliflora | reverse complement strand
AGAGTTATGGGCAAAATACTTTCCACGTTCAATGTAGGGCACTACTTGTACGAAAAATCCAACGTCATTTTTTCCACATTCTAACGTGAGGGTGCTGTGGAGCATGGAAAAAAACCATTTTAGGCACAAGAATCGTTTAGAAATGTTTTTCGGGCTAAGAGTTATGCCAAAAATAATTTTCAACTTCTATGGAGGGCACAACCGGTATGAAAAATCCGACTTCATTTTTTTCCCATTCGGACTTGAGGAATATGTTGAGCATGAAAAAATGGCACTTGAGGCGCAAGAATCAATGAGAAATGTTTTCCGAGATAAGAGTTATGGGCAAAATACTTTTCACTTTAAATGTAGGGCACTACTTGCACGAAAAATCCAACTTCATTTTTTCCACATTCTAAAGTGAGGTAACTGTGGAGCATGGAAAAAAAACACTTTAGGCACAAGAATCGTTCAGAAATGTTTTTCGGGCTAGGAGTTATGCCAAAAATATTTTCCAGCTTCTATGGAGGGCACAACTAGTACGAAAAATCCGACTTCATTTTTTTCCCATTTAGACTTGAGGAATATGTTGAGCATGAAAAAATGGAACTTGAGGCGCAAGAATCAGTCAGAAATGTTTTATGAGATAAGAGTTATGGGCAAAATACTTTTCACTTTCAATGCAGGGCACTACATGTACGAAAAATCCAACTTCATTTTTTCCACATTCTAAAGTGAGGGAACTGTGGAGCATGGAAAAAAACCACTTTAGGCACAAGAATCGTTTAGAAATGTTTTTCGGGCTATGAGTTATGCCAAAAATATTTTTCAGCTTCTATGGATGGCACAATTAATACGAAAAACCCGACTTCATTTTTTTCCCATTCGGACTTGGGGAATATGTTGAGCATGAAAAAATGGCACTTAAGGCGCAAGAATCAATCAGAAATGTTTTCCGAGATAAGAGTTATGGGCAAAATACTTTTCACTTTCAATGCAGGGCACTACTTGTACAAAAAATCCAACCTCATTATTTCCACATTCTAACGTGAGGGAGTTGTGGAACATGGAAAAAAACCACTTTAGGCACAAGAATCATTTAGAAATGTTTTTCGGGTTAAGAGTTATGCCAAAAATAATTTTTAGCTTCTATGGAGGGCACAACTGGTACGAAAAATCCGACTTTAAATTTTTCCCATTCGGACTTGAGGAATATGTTGAGCATGAAAAAATGGCACTTGAGGTGCAAGAATCAATCAGAAATGTTTTCCGAGATAAGAGTTATGGGCAAAATACTTTTCACTTTCAATGCAACGCACTACTTGTACAAAAAATCCAATTTCATTTTTTCCACATTCTAACGTGAGGGAGCAGTGGAGCATGGAAAAAAACCACTTTAGGCACAAGAATCGTTTATAAATGTTTTTCGGGCTAAGAGTTATGCCAAAAACACTTTCCGACTTCTATGGAGGGTACAACCGGTACGAAAAATCCAAAATCATTTTTTTTCCCATTCTGACTTGAGTAATGTGCTGAGCATGGAAATATGCCACTTTAGGTGCAAGAATCAATCAGAAATGTTTTTCGAGATAAAAGTTATAGGCAAAATAATTTTCACGTTCAATGTAAGGCACTACATGTAGGAAAAATCCAACTTCAATTTTTCCACATTCTGAAGTGAAGGAGTAGTGGAGCATGGAAAAAACCACTTTAGGCACAAGAATCGCTTAGAAATGTTTTTCGGGCTAAGAGTTGTGCCAAAAATAATTTTCAACTTCTATGGAGGGTACAACCGGTACGAAAAATCCAACTTTAATTTTTTCCCATTCGGACTTGAGGAATATGTTGAGCATGAAAAAATGGCACTTGAGGTGCAAGAATCAATCAGAAATGTTTTCAGAGATAAGAGTTATGGGCAAAATACTTTTCACTTTCAATGCAAGGCACTATTTGTACGAAAAATCCAACTTCACTTTTTCCACATTCTAACGTGAGGGAGCTGTGGAGCATGGAAAAAAACCACTTTAGGCACAAGAATCGTTTATAAAAGTTTTTCGGGCTAAGAGTTTTGCCAAAAAATACTTTCCAGCTTCTATGGAGGGTACAACCGGTACGAAAAATCCAAAATCATATTTTTCCCATTCGGACTTGAGGAATGTGTCGAGCATGAAAATATGCCACTTTAGGCGCAAGAATCAATCATAAATGTTTTTCGAGATAAAAGTTATGGGCAAAATAATTTTCACGTTCAATGTAGGGCACTACATGTTGGAAAAATCCAACTTCAATTTTTCCACATTCTAACGTGAAGGAGCAGTAGAGCATTGAAAAAAACCACTTTAGGCACAAGAATCGCTTAGAAATGTTTTTCGAGCTAAGAGTTGTGCCAAAAATAATTTTCAGCTTCTATGGAGGGCACAACTGGAACGAAAAATCCAACTTCATTTTTTCCACATTCTAAAGTGAGCGAGCTGTAGAGCATGGAAAAAAAAACTTTAGGCACAAGAATCGCTTAGAAATGTTTTTCGGGCTAAGAGTTATGCCAAAAATAATTTTCAGCCATTCTATGGAGGCAAATAACCGGTACGAAAATCCGACTTCATGTTTTTCCCATTCGGACTTGAGGAATATGTTGAGCATGAAAAAATGGCACTTGAGGCGCAAGAATCAATCGAAATGTTTTCCGAGATAAGAGTTATGGGCAAAATACTTTTCACTTTCAATGCAGGGCACTATTTGTACGAAAAATCCAACTTCATTTTTTCCACATTCTAACGTGAGGGACCGTGGAACATGGAAAAAAAACCACTTTAGGCACAAGAATCGTTTAGAAATGTTTTTCGGGCTAAGAGTTATGCCAAAAATAATTTTCAGCTTCTATGGAGGGCACAACCGATACTGAAAAATCCGACTTCATTTTTTTCCCATTCGGACTTGAGGAATATGTTGAGCATGAAAAAATGGCACTTGAGGTGCAAGAATCAATCGAAATGTTTTTCGAGATAAGAGTTATGGGCAAAATACTTTTCACTTTCAATGCGAGGCACTACTTGCACGAAAAATCCAACTTCATTTTTTCCACATTCTAACGTGAGGGAACCGTGGAGCATGGAAAAAAACACTTTAGGCACAAGAATCGTTTAGAAATGTTTTTCGGGCTAAGAGTTATGCCAAAAATATTTTCCACTTCTATGGAGGGCACAACTGGTACGAAAAAACCGACTTCATTTTTTTCCCCATTCGGACTTGAGGAATATGTTGAGCATGAAAAAATGGCACTTGAGGCGCAAGAATCAATCGAAAATGTTTTCCGAGATAAGAGTTATGGGCAAAATACTTTTCACTTTCAATGCGGGGCACTACTTGTACGAAAAAATCCAACTTCATTTTTTCCACATTCTAACGTGAGGGAACCTGTGGAGCATGGAAAAAAAACCACTTTAGGCACAAGAATCGTTTAGAAATGTTTTTCGGGTTAAGAGTTATGCCAAAAACATTTTTCAGCTTCTATGGAGGGCACAACTGGTACGAAAAAATCCGACTTCATTTTTTTCCCATTCGGACTTGAGGAATATGTTGAGCATGAAAAAATGGCACTTGAGGCGCAAGAATCAATCAGAAATGTTTTCCGAGATAAGAGTTATGGGCAAAATACTTTTCACTTTCAATGCAGGGCACTACTTGTACGAAAAATCCAACTTCATTTTTTCCACATTCTAACGTGAGGGAACAGTGGAGCATGGAAAAAAACCACTTTAGGCACAAGAATCGTTTAGAAATGTTTTTCGGTTAAGAGTTATGCCAAAAACAATTTTCGAACTTCTATGGAGGGTACAACCGGTACGAAAAATCCAACATCATTTTTTTTCCCATTCGGACTTGAGGAATATGTTGAGCATGAAAAAATGGCACTTGAGGTGCAAGAATCAATCAGAAATGTTTTCCGAGATAAGAGGTATGGGCAAAATACTATTCACTTTCAATGCAAGGCACTACTTGTACGAAAAATCCAACTTCACTTTTTCCACATTCTAACGTGAGGGAGCTGTGGAGCATGGAAAAAAACCACTTTAGGCACAAGAATCGTTTAGAAATGTTTTTCGGGCTAAGAGTTATGCCAAAAATAATTTTCAGCTTCTATGGAGGGCACAACTGGTACGAAAAATCCGACTTCATTTTTTTCCCATTCGGACTTGAGGAATATGTTGAGCATGAAAAAATGGCACTTGAGGTGCAAGAATCAATCAGAAATGTTTTCCGAGATAAGAGTTATGGGCAAAATACTTTTCACTTTCAATGCAAGGCACTACTTGTACGAAAAATCCAACTTCACTTTTTCCACATTCTAACGTGAGGGAGCTGTGGAGCATGGAAAAAAACCACTTTAGGCACAAGAATCGTTTATAAATTTTTTTCGGGCTAAGAGTTATGCCAAAAACACTTTCCAGCTTTTATGGAGGGTACAACTGGTACGAAAAATCCAACATCATTTTTTTCCCATTCGGACTTGGGTAATCTGTTGAGCATGGAAATATGCCACTTTAGGTGCAAGAATCAATCAGAAATGTTTTCCGAGATAAAAGTTATAGGCAAAATAATTTTCACGTTCAATGTAGGGCACTACTTGTAGGAAAAATCCAACTTCAATTTTTCCACATTCTGAAGTGAAGGAGCTGTAGAGCATGGAAAAAAACCACTTTAGGCACAAGAATCGCTTAGAAATGTTTTTCGGGCTAAGAGTTATGCCAAAAATAATTTTCAGCTTCTATGGAGGGCACAACTGGTACGAAAAATCCGACTTCATTTTTTTCCCATTCGGACTCGAGGAATATGTTGAGCATGAAAAAATGGCACTTGAGGCGCAAGAATCAATCAGAAATGTTTTTCCGAGATAAGAGTTATGGGCAAAATACTTTTCACGTTCAATGTAGGGCACTACTTGTACGAAAAATCCAACTTCATTTTTTCCACATTCTAACGTGAGGGAGCTGTGGAGCATGGAAAAAAACCACTTTAGGCACAAGAATCGTTTAGAAATGTTTTTCGGGCTAAGAGTTATGCCAAAAATAATTTTCAACTTCTATGGAGGGCACAACTGGTACGAAAAATCCGACTTCATTTTTTTCCCATTCGGACTTGAGGAATATGTTGAGCATGAAAAAATGGCACTTGAGGCGCAAGAATCAATCAGAAATGTTTTCCGAGATAAGAGTTATGGGCAAAATACTTTTCACTTTCAATGCAAGGCACTACTTGAACGAAAAATCCAACTTCATTTTTTCCATATTCTAATGTGAGGGAACTGTGGAGCATTGAAAAAAACCACTTTAGGCACAAGAATCGTTTAGAAATGTTTTTCGGTCTAAGAGTTATGCCAAAAATAATTTTCACCTTCTATGGAGGGCACAACAGGTACGAAAAATCCGACTTCATGTTTTTCCCATTCGGACTTGAGGAATATGTTGAGCATGAAAAAATGGCACTTGAGGCGCAAGAATCAATCGAAAATGTTTTCCGAGATAAGAGTTATGGGCAAAATACTTTTCACTTTCAATGCAGGGCACTACTTGTACGAAAAATCTAACTTCATTTTTTCCACATTCTAACGTGAGGGAACTGTGGAGCATGGAAAAAACCACTTTAGGCACAAGAATCGTTTAGAAATGTTTTTCGGGCTAAGAGTTATGCCAAAAATAATTTTCAGCTTCTATGGAGGGCACAACTGGTACGAAAAATCCGACTTCATTTTTTTCCCATTCGGACTTGAGGAATATGTTGAGCATGAAAAAATGGCACTTGAGGTGCAAGAATCAATCGGAAATATTTTCCGAGATAAGAGTTATGGGCAAAATACTTTTCACTTTCAATGCAAGGCACTACTTGTACGAAAAATCCAACTTCATTTTTTCCACATTCTAACGTGAGGGAACTGTGGAGCATGGAAAAAAACCACTTTAGGCACAAGAATCGATTAGAAATGTTTTTCGGGCTTAGAGTTATGCAAAAAATATTTTTTAGCTTCTATGGATGGCACAACTGATACGAAAAACCCGACTTTATTTTTTTCCCATTCGAACTTGAGGAATATGTTGAGCATGAAAAAATGGCACATGAGGCGCAAGAATCAATCAGAAATGTTTTCCGAGATAAGAGTTATGGGCAAAATACTTTTCACTTTCAATGCAGGGCACTACTTGTACAAAAAATCCAACCTCATTATTTCCACATTCTAACGTGAGGGAGCTGTGGAACATGGACAAAAACCACTTTAGGCACAAGAATCGTTTAGAAATGTTTTTCGGTTTAAGAGTTATGCCAAAAACACTTTTCAGCTTCTATGGAGGGTACAATTGGTACGAAAAATCCAACATTATTTTTTTCCCATTCGGACTTTAGAAATATGTTGTGCATGGAAATATGCCACTTTAGGTGAAAGAATCAATCAGAAATGTTTTCCGAGATAAAAGTTATTGGCAAAAGAATTTCACTTTCAATGCAGGGCACTACTTGTACGAAAAATCCAACTTCATTTTTTCCACATTATAACGTTAAGGAACTGTGGAGCATGAAAAAAAAACCACATTAGGCACAATAATCGATTAGAAATATTTTTCGGGTTAAGAGTTATGCCAAAAATATTTTTCAGCTTCTATGGAGGGCACAACTGGTACGAAAAATCCGACTTCATTTTTTTTCCCATTGGACTTCAGGAATATGTTGAGCATGAAAAAATGGCACTTGAGGTGCAAGAATCAATCAGAAATGTTTTCCGAGATAAGAGTTATGGGCAAAATACTTTTCACTTTCAATACAAGGCACTACTTGTACAAAAAATCCAACTACATTTTTTCCACATTCTAACGTGAGGGAGCTGTGGAGCATGGAAAAAAACCACTTTAGGCACAAGAATCGTTTATAAATTTTTTTCGGGCTAAGAGTTATGCCAAAAACACTTTCCAGCGTACAACTGGTACGAAAAATCCAACATCATTTTTTTCCCATTCGGACTTGGGTAATCTGTTGAGCATGGAAATATGCCACTTTAGGTGCAAGAATCAATCAGAAATGTTTTCCGAGGTAAAAGTTATAGGCAAAATAATTTTCACGTTCAATGTATGGCATTACTTGTACGAAAAATCCAACTTCAATTTTTCCACATTCTGAAGTGAAGGAGCTGTAGAGCATGGAAAAAAACCACTTTAGGCACAAGAGTCGTTTAGAAATCTTTTTCGGGCTAAGAGTTATGCCAAAAATGATTTTCAGCTTCTATGGAAGGCACAACTGGTACGAAAAATCCGAGGAATATGTTGAGCATGAAAAAATGGCACTTGAGACGCAAGAATCAATCAGAAATGTTTTCCGAGATAAGAGTTATGGGCAAAATACTTTTCACGTCCAACGTAGGGCACTACTTGTACGAAAAATCCAACTTCATTTTTTCCAAATTTTAACGTGAGGGTGCTGTGGAGCATGGAAAAAAACCACTTTCGGCACAAGAATCGTTTAGAAATGTTTTTCGGGCTAAGAGTTATGTCAAAAATAATTTTCAGCTTCTATGGAGGGCACACAACTGGTACGAAAAATCCGACTTCATTTTTTTCCCATTCGGACTTGAGGAATATGTTGAGCATGAAAAAATGGTACTTGAGGCGCAAGAATCAATCAGAAATGTTTTACGAGATAAGAGTTATGGGCAAAATACTTTTCACTTTCAATGCAGGGCACTACTTGCACGAAAAATCCAACATCATTTTTTCCACATTCTAACGTGAGGGAACTGTGGAGCATGGAAAAAAACTACTTTAGACACAAGAATCATTTAGAAATGTTTTTCGGGCTAAGAGTTATGCCAAAAATAATTTTCAGCTTCTATGTATGGCACAACTGGTACGAAAAATCCGACTTCATGTTTTTACCATTCGGACTTGAGGAATATGTTGAGCATGAAAAAATGGCACTTAAGGCGCAAGAATCAATCAGAAATGTTTTCCGAGATAAGAGTTATGGGCAAAATACTTTTCACTTTAAATGCAGGGCACTACCTGTACAAAAAATCCAACCACATTATTTCCACATTCTAACGTGAGGGAGCTGTGGAACATGGAAAAAAACCAGGTTAGGCACAAGAATCGTTTAGAAATGTTTTTCGGGTTAAGAATTATGCCAAAAACACTTTTCAGCTTCTATGGAGGGTACAACTGGTACGAAAAATCCAACATCATTTTTTTCCCATTCGGACTTGAGGAATATGATGTGCATGGAAATATGCCACTTTAGGTGCAAGAATCAATCAGAAATGTTTTCCGAGATAAAAATAGGCAAAATAATTTCACTTTCAATGCAGGGCACTACTTGTATGAAAAATCCAACTTCATTTTTTCCACATTCTAACGTGAGGGAACAGTGGAGCTTGGAAAAAAACCACTTTAGGCACAAGACTCGTTAAAAATGTTTTTCGGGCTAAGAGTTATGCCAAAAACACTTTCCAACTTCTATGGAGGGTACAACTGGTACGAAAAATCCAGCATCATTTTTTTCCCATTCGGACTTGAGGAATTTGTTGAGCATGATAAAATGGCACTTGAGGCGCAAGAATCAATCAGAAATGTTTTCCGAGATAAGTGTTATGGGCAAAATACTTCACTTTCAATGCAGGGCACTACTTGTACAAAAAATCCAACCTCATTATTTCCACATTCTAACGTGAGGGAGCTGTGGAACATGGAAAAAAACCACTTTGGGCACAAGAATCGTTTAGAAATGTTTCTCGGGTTAAGAGTTATGCCAAAAACACTTTTCAGCTTCTATGAAGGGTACAACTGGTACGAAAAATCCAACATAATTTTTTTTCCCATTCGGACTTGAGGAATATGTTGAGCATGAAAAAATGGCACTTGAGGCGCAAAATCAATTAGAAATGTTTTCCGAGATAAGAGTTATGGGCAAAATACTTTTCACTTTCAATGTAGGGCACTACTTATACGAAAAATCCAACTTCATTTTTTCCACATTCTAACGTGAGGGAACTGTGGAGCATGGAAAAAAACCACATTAGGCACAAGAATAGATTAGAAATGTTTTTCGGGCTAAGAGTTATACGAAAAATATTTTTCGGCTTCTATGGAGGGCACAACTGGTACGAAAAATCCGACTACATTTTTTTACCATTCGGACTTGAAGAATATGCTGAGCATGAAAAAATGGCACTTGAGGTGCAAGAATCAATCAGAAATGTTTTCCGAGATAAGAGTTATGGGCAAAATACATTTCACTTTCAATGCAGGGCACTACTTGTACAAAAAATCCAACCTCATTATTTCCACATTCTAACGTGAGGGAGTTGTGGAACATGGAAAAAAACCACTTTAGGCACAAGAATCATTTCGAAATGTTTTTCGGGTTAAGAGTTATGCCAAAAACACTTTCCAACTTCTATGGAGGGTACAACTGGTACGAAAAATCCAACATCATTTTTTTCCCATTCGGACTTGAGGAATATGTTGAGCATGAAAAAATGGCACTTGAGGCGCAAGAATCAATTAGAAATGTTTTCCGAGATAAGAGTTATGGGCAAAATACTTTTCACTTTCATTGCAGGGCACTACTTGTACGAAAAATCCAACTTCATTTTTTCGACATTCTAACGTGATGGAACTGTGGAGCATGGAAAAAAACCACTTTAGGCACAAGAATCGCTTAGAAATGTTTTTCGGGCTAAGAGTTATGCAAAAAATAATTTTCAACTTCTATGGAAGGCACAACTGGTACGAAAAATCCGACTTAATTTTTTTCCTATTCTGACTCGAGGAATATGGTAAGCATGAAAAAATGGCACTTGAGGCGCAAGAATCAATCAGAAATGTTTTCCGAGATAAGAGTTATGGGCAAAATAATTTTCACGTTCAATGTAGGGCACTACTTGTACGAAAAATCCAAATTCATTTTTTCCACAATCTAACGTGAGGGAACTGTGGAGCATGGATAAAAAACACTTTAGGCACAAGAATCGTTTAGAAATGTTTTTCGAGCTATGAGTTATGCCAAAAATATTTTTCAGCTTCTATGGAGGGCACAACTGGTACGAAAAATCCGACTTCATTTTTCTCCCATTCGGACTTGAGGAATATGTTGAGCATGAAAAAATGGCACTTGAGGCGCAAGAATCAGTCAGAAATGTTTTCTGAGATAAGAGTTAGGAAAAATGGATCAGAATACCCCCAACATTGGCCCTTCCACTTTTAATAGTCCCAACTACGAGTTATTTTTAAATACCCCCAACTATTGAAGAGGTCCGCCAAAAATGCACCATTTACCTATTATGACCGGATGAACTGGTAAACCAAAACTCCCCCCACCCTCCTCTGCTCATCTCTCTCCTCTCGCTCATCCCACCACCCCCACCTCCACCCACTGCCACCTTCCCTCACCCCCACTACCACCCTTCCCACACCCCCAACCCCCTCCCCTACCCCCCGAGCCCCAACCACCCCAAGAAACCCGTCGAATTCCCCCTACCCTAATTAATGTAGCACCGGCGGCACAACACACGATAGAAAAATTAGCGATAAAGCTTATTTTTGTGTTGATTGTGGAGGAGAAACTTTAACCAAAACAGAGATGGAAACAGAGTATAAAGGGCACAAAATCTTCAGAGCAATCAAGAATTCTCATCTTTATCAACCTAATCCCCAATATTCCGACAAAATTCAGGTGAAATTTTGAGTTTATTTATCAAATTTTCTTCCCAGATCTTGTGAGCGCTTCTGAAAGAGAAGAAATTTTGGATTCATCGACATTGCACCAACTTCATATCGCCGAAAATTTCTTTCGGAATTATACTCTTCCAATTCTAGGTTTTTTGTTCCGCCATTTTTCAGTGATAATATAGCTTGATTACTTCGAAATTACGGGGGCAAGATAGAAACAACCACTTTTTTGGAGGTTAATTGCGATTTTTGGAGCTTAATTAATTGTGTTTAAGGGGTTTGCTGATATGGGTTTAGAGCCAGGGAGCAGTGCTGTTGGTGATCGTGAGTCGGGTAATTTAGAACCAAATATAATTGCTTTTAATTAACAAATTAAAGAATATGGTTGTATATTATGCTAGCTATATTTGTATGTTTGAGTAAATTTGTTTGTTTATTTATATATGGTAGTAGATGATGATGAAGAAGATTACGAGGAAGCTGGTGGAGGTAGTCAGCTTTTGACCCTTTATGTTTGGGAATGTTGACAATTCGGGCGAACTCGAAGTTGATTACCTTGATGAGGTAATGTTTCGCGCTTCGCTTACCACTGATTAGCTATGGTAGACTTATAGTGTTGCTAGCGACGATTGAGGTGAGGGAGATGGTGGAGTTGGTGTTGATCGGTGGTCGCGAAGTTGAAAATCCGGTGATGATGGTTGAAGGTGTGCAAGGCTGCGTGGTGAACTCGCCGATGGTGGAGGTGAGAAGGTGAGGTTGAAATTGGTAGGGGAGGGGGTCAGGGTGTGGGAAGGGTGGTAGTGGGGTTCTGGGGGTAGGGGAGGGGGGGCAGGGGGTGTGGGAAGGGTGGTAGTGGGGGTGAGGGAAGGTGGAAGTGGGTGGCGTGGGGGGTGAAGGAAGGGTGGGAGTAGAAATTGAAAATGAAAATAAAAGAGAAATAAAAAATAAAAAAAACTACCTTGTTAACAGGTTACAAGTCATCTAGGTGCATTTTTAGCGGACCTCCCCAATAGTTGGGAGTATTTAAAAATAACTCATAGTTGGGAGTATTAAAAAGCAGACGAGCCAAAGTTGGGGGTATTCTGATCCATTTTTCCTAAGAGTTATGGGCAAAATACTTTTCACTTTCAATGCAGGGCACTACTTGTACGAAAAATCCAACTTCATTTTTTCCACATTCTAACGTCAGGGAGGTGTGGAGCATGGAAAAAAACCACTTTAGGCACAAGAATTGTTTAGAAATGTTTTTCGGGCTAAGCGTTATGCCAAAAATACTTTCCAGCTTCTATGGAGGGTACAACTGGTACGAAAAATCCAACATCATTTTTTTCCTATTCGGACATGAGTAATCTGTTGAGCATGGAAATATGCCACTTCAGGTAATGTTTTCCGAGATAAAAATTATAGGCAAAATAATTTTCACGTTCAATGTAGGGCACTACTTGTACGAAAAATCCAACTTCATTTTTTCCACATTCAGACATGAACGAGCTGTAGAGCATGGAAAAAAATCATTTTAGGCACAAGAATCGTTTAGAAATGTTTTTCGGGCTAAGAGTTATGCCAAAAATAATTTTCAGCATCTATGGAGGGCACAACTGGTACGAAAAATCCGACTTCATTTTTTTTCCATTCAGACTTGAGGAATATGTTGAGCATGAAAAAATGGGACTTGAGGCGCAAGAATCAATCAGAAATGTTTTCCGAGATAAGAGCTATGGGCAAAATACTTTTCACGTTCAATGTAGGACACTACATGTACGAAAAATCCAACTTCATTTTTTCCACATTCTAACGTGAGGGAGTTGTGGAGCAATGAAAAAAACCACTTTAGGCACAAGAATCGTTTAGAAATGTTTTTCGGGTTAATAGTTTTGCCAAAAATAATTTTCAGCTTCTATGGATGGCACAACTGGTACGAAAAATTCGACTTCATTTTTTTCCCATTCGGACTTGAGGAATATGTTGAGCATGATGAAATGGCACTTGAGGCGCAAGAATCAATCAGAAATGTTTTCCGAAATAAGAGATATGGGCAAAATATTTTTCACTTTCAATGCAGGGCACTACTTGCACGAAAAATCTAACTTCATTTTTTCCACATTCTGACGTGAGGGTACTGTAGAGCATGGAAAAAAAACCACTTTAGGCACAAGAATCGTTTAGAAAAGTTTTTCGGGCTAAGAGTTATGCCAAAAATATTTTTCAGCTTCTATGGAGGGCACAACTGGTACGAAAAATCCGACTTTATTTTTTTCCCATTCGGACTTGAGGAATATGTTGAGCATGGAAAAATGGAACTTGAGGCGCAAGAATCAATCATAAATGTTTTCCGAGATAAGAGTTATGGGCAAAATACTTTTCACTTTCAATGCAGGGCACTACTTGCACGATAAATCCAACGTCATTTTTTCCACATTCTAACGTGAGGGAACTGTGGAGCATGGAAAAAAAACCCTTTAGGCATAAGAATCGTTTAGAAATGTTTTTCGGGCTAAGCGTTATGCCAAAAATACTTTCCAGCTTCTATGGAGGGTACAACTGGTCCGAAAAATCCAACATCATTTTTTTCCTATTCAGACTTGAGTAATCTGTTGAGCATGGAAATATGCCACTTTAGGTGCAAGAATCTATCAGAAATGTTTTCCGAGATAAGAGTCATGGGCAAAATACTTTTCACTTTCAATGCAGAGCACTACTTGTACGAAAAATCCAACTTCATTTTTTCCACATTCTAACGTGAGGGAACTGTGGAGCATGGAAAAAAACCACTTTAGGCACAAGAATCGTTTAGAAATGTTTTTCGGGCTAAGAGTTATGCCAAAAATATTTTTCAACTTCTATGGAAGGCACAACTGGTACGAAAAATCCGACTTTATTTTTTTCCCATTCGGACTCGAGGAATATGTTGATCATGAAAAAATGGCACTTGAGGCGCAAGAATCAATCATAAATGTTTTCCGAGATAAGAGTTATGGGCAAAATACTTTTCACTTTCAATGCAAGGCACTACTTGTACGAAAAATCCAACTTCATTTTTTCCACATTCTAACGTGAGGGAGCTATGGAGCATGGAAAAAAACCACTTTAGGCGCAAGAATCGTTTATAAATGTTTTTCGGGCTAAGAGTTATGCCATAAACACTTTCCTGCTTCTATGGAGGGTACAACTGGTACGAAAAATCCAACATCATTTTTTTCCCATTCGGACTTGAGTAATATGTTGAGCATGGAAATATGCCACTTTAGGTGCAAGAATCAATCAAAAATGTTTTCCGAGATAAAAGTTATAGGTAAAATAATTTTCACGTTCAATGTAGAGCAACTTCAATTTTTCCACATTCTGAAATGAAGGAGCTGTAGGGCATGGAAAAAAACCACTTTAGGCACAAGAATCGTTTAGAAATGTTTTTCGGGCTAAGAGTTATGCCAAAAATAATTTTCAGCTTCTATGGAGGGCACAACTGGTACGAAAAATCCGACTTCATGTTTTTCCCATTCGGACTTGAGGAATATGTTGGGCATAAGAAAATGGCACTTGAGGCGCAAGAATCAATCAGAAATGATTTCCGAGATAAGAGTTATGGGCAAAATACTTTTCACTTTCAATGCAGGGCACTACTTGTAAGAAAAATTCAACTTCATTTTTTCCACATTCTAACGTGAGGGAACTGTGAAATATGGAAAAAAACCACTTTAGGCACTAGAATCGTTAAGAAATGTTTTTCAGGCTAAGAGTTATGCCAAAAATATTTTTCAGCTTCTATGGAGAGCACAACTGGTACGAAAGTTCCGACTTCATTTTTTTACCATTCGGACTAGAGGAATATGTTGAGCATGAAAAAATGACACTTGAGGCGCAAGAATCAATCAGAAATGTTTTCCGAGATAAGAGTTATGGGCAAAATACTTTTCACTTTCAATGCAGGGCACTACTTGCATGAAAAATGCAACTTCATTTTTTCCGCATTCTGACGTGAGGGTACTGTGGAGCATAGAAAAAAACCACTTTAGGCACAAGAATCGTTCAGAAATGTTTTTCGGGCTAAGAGTTATGCCAAAAATATTTTTCAGCTTCTATGGAGGGCACAACAGGTTTGAAAAATCCGACTTTATTTTTTTCCCATTCGGACTTGAGGAATATGTTGAGCATGAAAAAATGGAACTTGGGGCGCAAGAATCAATAATAAATGTTTTCCGAGATAAGAGTTATGGGCAAAATACTTTCACTTTCAATGCCGGGCACTACTTGCACGAAAAATCCAACGTCATTTTTTCCACATTCTAACGTGAGGGAACTGTGGAGCATGGAAAAAAAACCCTTTAGGCATAAGAATCGTTTAGAAATGTTTTTAGGGCTAAGCGTTATGCCAAAAATACTTTCCAGCTTCTATGGAGGGTACAACTGGTCCGAAAAATCAAACATCATTTTTTTCCTATTCAGACTTGAGTAATCTGTTGAGCATGGAAATATGCCACTTTAGGTGCAAGAATCTATCAGAAATGTTTTCCGAGATAAAAGTTATAGGCAAAATAATTTTCACGCTCAATGTGGGGCACTACTTGTACGAAAAATCCATCTTCATTTTTTCCACATTCCGATGTGAAGGAGCTGTAGAGCATGGAAAAAAACCATAATATGCACAAGAATCGTTTAGAAATATTTTTCGGGCTAAGAGTTATGCCAAAAATAATTTTCAGCATCTATGGAGGGCACAACTGGTACGAAAAATCCGACTTCATTTTTTTCCCATTCGGACTTGAGAAATATGTTGAGCATGAAAAAATGGCACTTGAGGCGCAAAAATCAATCAGAAATGTTTTCTGAGATAAGAGTCATGGGCAAAATACTTTTCACTTTCAATGCAGGGCACTACTTGTACGAAAAATCCAACTTCATTTTTTCCACATTCTAACGTGAGGGAACTGTGGAGCATGGAAAAAAACCACTTTAGGCACAAGAATCGTTTACAAATGTTTTTCGGGCTAAGAGTTATGGCAAAAATATTTTTCAGCTTCGATGGAGGGCACAAGTGGTACGAAAAATCCGACTTCATTTTTTTTCCATTCGGACTTGAGGAATATGTTGAGCATGAAAAAATGGCACTTGAGGCGCAAGAATCAATCAGAAATGTTTTCCGAGATAAAAGTTATGAGCAAAATACTTTTCACTTTCAATGCAAGGCACTACTTGTACGAAAAATCCAACTTCATTTTTTCCACATTCTAACGTGAGGGAGATGTGGAGCATGGATAAAAACCACTTTAGGCACAAGAATCGTTTATAAATGTTTTTCGGGGTAAGAGTTATGCCAAAAACACTTTCCAGCATCTATGGAGGGTACAACTGCTACGAAAAATCCAACATCGTTTTTTTCCCATTCGGACTTGAGTAATCTGTATAGGATGGAAATATGCCACTTTAGGTGCAAGAATCAATCAGAAATGTTTTCCGAGATAAATGTGATTGGCAAAATAATTTTCACTTTCAATCCAGGGCACTACATGTACGAAAAATTCAACTTCATTTTTTCCACATTTTAACGTGAGGGAACTGTGGAGCATGGAAAAAAACCACTTTAGGCACAAGAATCGTTTAGAAATCTTTTTCGGGCTAAGATTTATGCCAAAAATATTTTTCAGCTTCTATGGAGGGCACAACTGGTACGAAAAATCCGACTTTTTTTTTTCCAATTCGGACTTGAGGAATATGTTTAGCATGAAAAAATGGCACTTGAGGCGCAAGAATCAATCATAAATGTTTTTCGAGATAAGAGTTATGGGCAAAATACTTTTCACTTTCAATGCAAGGCACTACTTGTACGAAAAATGCAACTTCAATTTTTCCACATTCTAACGTGAGGGAGCTATGGAGCATGGAAAAAAAACCACTTTAGGCGCAAGAATCGTTTATAAATGTTTTTCGGGCTAAGCGTTATGCTAAAAATACTTTCCAGCTTCTATGGAGGGTACAACTGGTACGAAAAATCCATCATCATTTTTTTTCTATTCGGACTTGAGTAATCTGTTGAGCATGGAAATATGCCACTTTAGGTGCAAGAATCAATCAGAAATATTTTCCGAGATAAAAGTTATAGGCAAAATAATTTTCACGTTCAATGTAGGGCACTACTTGTACGAAAAATCAAACTTCGTTTTTTTCACATTCTGACGTGAATGAGCTGTAGAGCATGGAAAAAAACCATTTTAGGCACAAGAATCGTTTAGAAATGTTTTTCGGGCTAAGAGTTATGCCAAAAATAATTTTCAACATCAATGGAGGGCACAACTGGTAAGAAAAATCCGACATTATTTTTTTCCCATTCCGACTTGAGGAATATGTTGAGCATGAAAAATGGCACTTGAGGCGCAAAAATCAATCAGAAATGTTTTCCGAGATAAGAGTTATGGGCAAAATACTTTTCACGTTCAATGTCGGGTACTACTTGTACGAAAAATCCAACTTCATTTTTTCCACATTCTAACGTGAGGGAGATGTGGAGCATGGGAAAAAACCACTTTAGGCACAAGAATCGTTTAGAAATGTTTTTCGGGATAAGAGTTATGCCAAAAATAATTTTCAGCTTCTATGGAGGGCACAACAGGTACGAAAAATCAGACTTCATTTTTTTGTCATTTGGACTTGAGGAATATGTTGAGCATGATGAAATGACACTTTAGGCGCAAGAATCAATCAGAAATGTTTTCCGAGATAAGAGTTATGGGCAAATTAATTTTTACTTTCAATGGAGGGCACTACTTGTACGAAAAATCCAACTTCATTTTTTCCACATTCTAACGTGAGGGAGCTGTGGAGCATGGCAAAAAACCACTTTAGGCACAAGAATCGTTTAGAAATGTTTTTCGGGCTAAGAGTTATGCCAAAAATATTTTTCAGCTTCTATGGAGGGCACAACAGGTACGAAAAATCCGACTTCATTTTTTTCCCATTCGGACTTTAGGAATATTTTGAGCATGAAGAAATGGCACTTGAAGCGCAAGAATCAATCAGAAATGTTTTCCGTAATAAGAGTTATGGGCAAAATACTTTTCACTTTCAATGGAGGGCACTACTTGTACGAAAAATCCAACTTCATTTTTTCCACATTCTAACGTGAGGGTGCTGTGGAGCATGGAAAAAAACCACTTTAGGCACAAGAATCGTTTAGAAATGCTTTTCGGGCTAATCGTTATGCAAAAAATACTTTTCAGTCTCTATGGAGGGTACAACTGGTACAAAAAATCCAACATCATATATTTCCTATTCGGACTTGAGTAATCTGTTGAGCATGGAAATATGCCACTTTAGGTGCAAGAATCAATCAGAAATGTTTTCCGAGATAAAAGTTATAGGCAAAAAATTTTCACGTTCAATGTAGGGCACTACTTGTATGAAAAATCCAACTTCATTTTTTCAACATTCTAACGTGAGGGTGCTGTGGAGAATGGAAAAAAACCACTTTAGGCACAAGAATCGTTTAGAAATGTTTTTCGGGGTAAGAGTTATGCCAAAAATATTTTTCAGCTTCTATGGAGGGCACAACTGGTACGAAAAATCCGAATTCATTTTTTTTCCTATTCGGACTTGAGGAATATGTTGAGCATGAAAAAATGGCACTTAAGCCGCAAGAATCAATCAGAAATGTTTTCCGAGATAAGAATTATGGGCAAAATACTTTTCACTTTCAATGCAGGGCACTACTTGTACGAAAAATCCAACTTCATTTTTTCCACATTCTAACGTGAGGGAGCTGTGGAGCATGGAAAAAAACCACTTTAGGCACAAGAGTCGTTTAGAAATGTTTTTCGGGCTAAGAGTTATGCCAAAAATATTTTTCAGCTTCTACGGAGGGCACAACACAACAACAACAACAACTAAGCCTTTTTCCCAAAGTGATTTGGGGTCGGCTAACATGAATCGTCAACTGAAACCGTTACCAGAGGAGATGCCATCGCAAAGAGTGATAAAAGGTTTTTTTTTTTTTTTTTTTTTTAGAATTTTTAAAGAATTTTTTTTTTTTTAAAACAAGGTTTACACCAACAAGTTTTAAAAGAGGTTTTCAACAAAAGGTTTTAATACCAACACAATTGAGAAAAACAAATAAATGCAGTAATCACACCCCTTCCTCCACATGGATACTGCCCCTCCACCCACTTCTATCCAACGTCATGCTCTCCTTAATCCCAAGTAACCTCATATCACTTTCAATTACCTTCATCCAAGTCATCTTAGGTCTTCCCCTACCCCTTACAATTTGGTTACTCCTCCACTCTTCAATTCTTCTCACCGGTGCATCACCTGATCTCCTTTTCACATGACCAAACCATCTTAACCGATTCTCCCTCATCTTTTCTTCAATGGATGCAACTCCAACTTTTTCCCGGATCACTTCATTTCTTAATCGGTCTTTCCTTGTGTGGCCACACATCCACCGCAACATACGCATCTCCGCCACGTTCATCTTATGAACGTGGCATTGTTTCACCGCCCAACATTCGGTGCCATATAACAAAGCAGGCCTAATTGCCGTACGGTAGAACTTTCCCTTCAAGCTTTTGGGAATGCCGGAATCACAAAGGAATCACAACGGAGGGCACAACAGGTACGAAAAATCCGACTTCATTTTTTTCCCATTCGGACTTTAGGAATATTTTGAGCATGAAGAAATGGCACTTGAAGCGCAAGAATCAATCAGAAATGTTTTCCGAAATAAGAGTTATGGGCAAAATACTTTTCACTTTCAATGGAGGGCACTACTTGTACGAAAAATCCAACTTCATTTTTTCCACATTCTAACGTGAGGGAGCTGTGGAGCATGGAAAAAAACCACTTTAGGCACAAGAATCGTTTAGAAATGCTTTTCGTGCTAATCGTTATGCAAAAAATACTTTTCAGCTTCTCTGGAGGGTACAACTGGTACAAAAAATCCAACATCATTTATTTCCTATTCGGACTTGAGTAATTTGTTGAGCATGGAAATATGCCACTTTAGGTGCAAGAATCAATCAGAAATGTTTTCCGAGATAAAAGTTATTGGCAGAAAAATTTTCACGTTCAATGTAGGGCACTACTTGTACGAAAAATCCAACTTCATTTTTTCAACATTCTAACGTGAGGTTGCTGTGGAGCATGGAAAAAAACCACTTTAGGCACAAGAATCGTTTAGAAATGTTTTTCGGGCTAAGAGTTATGCCAAAAATATTTTTCAGCTTCTATGGAGGGCACAACTGGTACGAAAAATCCGACTTCATTTTTTTCCAATTCGGAATTGAGGAATATCTTGAGCATGAAAAAATAGCACTTGAGGCGCAAGAATCAGTCAGAAATGTTTTCCGAGATAAGAGTTGTGGGCAAAATACTTTTCACTTTCAATGCAGGGCACTACTTGTACGAAAAATCCAACTTCATTTTTTCCACATTCTAACGTGAGGGAGCTGTGGAGCATGGAAAAAAACCACTTTAGGCACAAGAATCGTTTAGAAATGTTTTTCGTGCTAAGAGTTATGCCAAAAATATTTTTCAACTTCTATGGAGGGCACAACTGGTACGAAAAATCCGACTTCATTTTTTTCCTATTCGGACTTGAGGAATATGTTGAGCCTGAAAAATGGCACTTAAGCCGCAAGAATCAATCAGAAATGTTTTCCGAGATTAGGGTTATGGGCAAAATACTTTTCACTTTCAATGCAGGGTACTACTTATACGACAAAACCAACTTCATTTTTTCCACATTCAACGTGAGGGAGCTGTGGAGCATGGAAAAAAACCACTTTAGGCACAAGAATCGTTTATAAATGTTTATCGGGCTAAGAGTTATGCCAAAAATATTTTCCAGCTTCTATGGAGGGCACAACTGGTACGAAAAATCCGACTTCATTTTTTTCCCATTCGGACTTGAGGAATATTTTGAGCATGAAGAAATGGCACTTGAAGCGCAAGAATCAATCAGAAATGTTTTCCGAGATAAGAGTTATGGGCAAAATACTTTTCACTTTTAATGGAGGGCACTACATGTACGAAAAATCCAACTTCATTTTTTCCACATTCTAACGTGTGGGAGCTGTGGAGCATGGAAAAAAACCACTTTAGGCACAAGAATCGTTTAGAAATGTTTTTCGGGCTAAGCGTTATGAAAAAAATACTTTCCAGCTTCTATGGAGGGTACAACTGGTACAAAAAATCCAACATCATTTATTTCCTATTCGGACTTGAGTAATCTGTTGAGCATGGAAATATGCCACTTTAGGTCCAAGAATCAATCAGAAATGTTTTCCGAGATAAAAGTTATAGGCAAAACTATTTTCGCGTTCAATGTAGGGCACTACTTGTACGAAAAATCCAATTTCATTTTTTCCACAATCTAACGTTAGGGTGCTGTGGAGCATGAAAAAAACCACTTTAGGCACAAGAATCGTTTAGAATTGTTTATCGGGCTAAGAGTTATTCCAAAAATAATTTTCAGCATCTATGGAGGGCACAACTGGTACGAAAAATCCGACTTTTTTTTCCATTCGGACATGAGGAATATGTTGAGCATCAAAAAAATGGCACTTGAGGCGCAAGAATCAATTTGAAATGTATTCCGAGGTAAGAGTTATGGGCAAAATACTTTTCACGTTCAATGTCGGGCACTACTTGTACGAAAAATCCAACTTCATTTTTTCCACATTCTAAAGTGAGGGAGCTGTGGAGCATGGAAAAAAACCACTTTAGGCACAAGAATCGTTTAGAAATGTTTTTCGGGCTAAGAGTTATGCCAAAAATATTTTTCAACTTCTATGGAGGGCACAACTGGTACGAAAAATCCGACTTCATTTTTTTCCTATTCGGACTTGAGGAATATGTTGAGCATGAAAAATGGCACTTAAGCCGCAAGAATCAATCAGAAATGTTTTCCGAGATTAGAGTTATGGGCAAAATACTTTTCACTTTCAATGCAGGGCACTACTTATACGACAAATCCAACTTCATTTTTTCCACATTCGAACGTGAGGGAGCTGTGGAGCATGGAAAAAAACCACTTTAGGCACAAGAATCGTTTATAAATGTTTTTCGGGCTAAGAGTTATGCCAAAAATATTTTCCAGCTTCTATGGAGGGCACAACTGGTACGAAAAATCCGACTTCATTTTTTTCCCATTCGGACTTGAGGAATATTTTGAGCATGAAGAAATGGCACTTGAAGCGCAAGAATCAATCTGAAATGTTTTCCGAGATAAGAGTTATGGGCAAAATACTTTTCACTTTTAATGGAGGGCACTACTTGTACGAAAAATCGAACTTCATTTTTTCCACATACTAACGTGTGGGAGCTGTGGAGCATGGAAAAAAACCACTTTAGGCACAAGAATCGTTTAGAAATGTTTTTCGGGCTAAGCGTTATGCAAAAAATACTTTCCAGCTTCTATGGAGGGTACAACTGGTACAAAAAATCCAACATCATTTATTTCCTATTCGGACTTGAGTAATCTGTTGAGCATGGAAATATGCCACTTTAGGTGCAAGAATCAATCAGAAATGTTTTCCGAGATAAAAGTTATTGGCAAAAAAATTTTCACGTTCAATGTGGGGCACTACTTGTACGAAAAATCCAACTTCATTTTTTCCACATTCTAACGTGAGGGTGTCAGGAGCATGGAAAAAAAAACCACTTTAGGCACAAGAATCGTTTAGAAATGTTTTTCGGGCTAAGAGTTATGCAAAAAATATTTTTCAGCTTCTTTGGAGGGCACAACTGGTACGAAAAATCCGACTTCATTTTTTTCCTATTCGGACTTGAGGAATATGTTGAGCATGAAAAAATATCACTTGAGGCGCAAGAATCAGTCAGAAATGTTTTCCGAGATAAGAGTTATGGGCAAAATACTTTTCACTTTCAATGCAGGGCAATACTTGTTCGAAAAATCCAACTTCATTTTTCCCACATTCTAACGTGAGGGAGCTGTGGAGCATGGAAAAAAACCACTTTAGGAACAAGAATCGTTTAGAAATGTTTTTCGGGCTAAGAGTTATGCCAAAAATATTTTTCAGCTTCTATGGAGGGCACAACTGGTACGAAAAATCCGACTTCATTTTTTTCCCATTCGGACTTGAGGAATATTTTGAGCATGAAGAAATGGCACTTGAAGCGCAAGAATCAATCAGAAATGTTTTCCGAGATAAGTGTTATGGGCAAAATACTTTTCACTTTCAATGGAGGGCACTACTTGTACGAAAAATCCAACTTCATTTTTTCCACATTCTAACGTGAGGGAGCTGTGGAGCATGGAAAAAAACCACTTTAAGTACAAGAATCGTTTAGAAATGTTTTTCGGGCTAAGCGTTATGCAAAAAATACTTTCCAGCTTCAATGGAGGGTACAACTGGTACAAAAATTCCAACATCATTTATTTCCTATTCAGACTTGAGTAATCTGTTGAGCATGGAAATATGCCACTTTAGGTGCAAGAATCAATCAGAAATGTTTTCCGAGATAAGAGTTATTGGCAAACTACTTTTCACTTTCAATGCAAGGCACTACTTGTACGAAAAATCCAACTTCATTTTTTCCACATTCTAACGTGAGGGAGCTATGGAGCATGGAAAAAAACCACTTTAGGCACAAGAATCGTTTATAAATTTTTTTCGGGCTAAGAGTTATGCCAAAAACACTTTCAAGCTTATATGGAGGGTACAACTGGTACAAAAATCCAATATTATTTTTTTCCCATTCGGACTTGAGTAATCTGTTGAGCATGGAAATATGCCACTTTAGGTGCAAGAATCAATCAGAAATGTTTTCCGAGATAAAAGTTATAAGCAAAATAATTTTCACGTTCAATGTAGAGCAACTTCAATCTTTCCACATTCTGAAGTGAAGGAGCTGTAGAGCATGGAAAAAAACCACTTTAGGCACAAGAATCGCTTTGAAATGTTTTTCGGGCTAAGAGTTATGCCAAAAATAATTTTCAGCTTCTATGGAGGGCACAACTGGTAAGAAAAATCCGACTTCATGTTTTTCCCATTCAGATTTGAGGAATATGTTGCACATGAAAAAATGGCACTTGAGGTGCAAAATTCAATCAGAAATGTTTTCCGTGATAACAGTTATGGGCAAAATACTTTTCACTTTCAATGCAGGGCACTACTTGTACGAAAAATTCAACTTCATTTTTTCCACATTCTAACGTGAGGGAACTGTGGAGCATGGAAAAAAACCACTTTAGGCACAAGAATCGTTTATAAATTTTTTTCGGGCTAAGAGTTATGCCATAAACACTTTCCAGCTTCTATGGAGGGTACAAGCGGTACGAAAAATCCAACATTATTTTTTTCCCAATCGGACTTGAGTAATCTGTTGAGCATGGAAATATGCCACTTTAGGTGCAAGAATCAATCAGAAATGTTTTCCGAGATAAAAGTTATAGGCAAAATAATTTTCACTTTCAATGCAGGGCACTACTTGTACGAAAAATCCAACTTCATTTTTTCCACATTCTAACGTGAGAGAACTGTGGAGCGTGGAAAAAACCACTTTCGGCACAAGAATCGTTAAAATGATTTTCGGCTAAAAGTTATGCCAAAAACACTTTCCAGCTTCTATGGAGGGTACAACTGGTACGAAAAATCCAACATCATTTTTTTCCCATTCGGACTTGAGTAATCTGTTGAGCATGGAAATATGCCACTTTAGGTGCAAGAATCAATCAGAAATGTTTTCCGAGATAAAAGTTATATGCAAAATAATTTTTCACTAAATTCAACGTGATGGAGGCACTAGATCACGGAAAAAAACCATTTTAGGCACAAGAATCGTTAAGAAATGTTTTTCGGGCTAAGAGTTATGCCAAAAATAATTTTCAGCATCTATGGAAGGCACAACTGGTAAGAAAAATCCGACTTTATTTTTTTCCCATTCGGACTTGAGGAATATGTTGAGCATGAAAAATGGCACTTTGAGAGCGAAAATCAATCAAAAATGTTTTCCGTGATAAGAGTTATGGGCAAAATACTTTTCACGTTCAATGTAGGGCACTACTTGTACGAAAAATCCGACTTCATTTTTTTCCTATTCAGACTTGAGGAATATGTTGAGCATGATGAAATGGCACTTCAGGCGCAAGAATCAATCAGAAATGTTTTCCGAGATAAGAGTTATGGGCAAATTACTTTTCACTTTCAATGCAGGGCACTACTTGTACGAAAAATCCAACTTTATTTTTTCCACATTCTAACGTGAGGGAAGTGTGGAGCATGGAAAAAAAGCCACTTTAGGCACAAGAATCGTTTCGAAATGTTTTTTGGGCTAAGAGTTATGCCAAAAATATTTTTCAACTTCTATGGAAGGCACAACTGGTACGAAAAATCCAACATCATTTTTTTCCCATTTGGACTTGGGTAATCTGTTGAGCATGGAAATATGCCACTTTAGGTGCAAGAATCAATCAGAAATGTTTTCCGTGATAAGAGTTATGGGCAAAATACTTTTCACGTTCAATGGAGGGCACTACTTGTACGAAAAATCCAACTTCATTTTTTCCACATTCTAACGTGAGGGAGCTGTGGAGCATGGAAAAAAACCACTTTAGGCACAAGAATGGTTTAGAAATGTTTTTCGGGCTAAGAGTTGTGCCAAAAATAATTTTCAACTTCTATGGAGGGCACAACCGGTAAGAAAAATCCGACTTCATTTTTTTTCCCATTCGGAGTTGAGGAATATGTTGAGCATCAAAAAATGGCACTTGAGGCGCAAAAATCAATCAGAAATGTTTTCCGTGATAAGAGTTATGGGCAAAATACTTTTCACGTTCAATGTAGGGCACTACTTGTACGAAAAATCCAACTTCATTTTTTCCACATTCTAACGTGAGGGATATGTGGAGCATGGAAAAAAACCACTTTAGGCACAAGAATCGTTTAGAAATGTTTTTCGGGATAAGAGTTATGCCAAAAATATTTTTCAGCTTCTATGGAGGGCACAACTGGTACGAAAAATCCGACTTCATTTTTTTCCCATTCGGACTTGAGGAATATTTTGAGCATGAAGAAATGGCACTTGAAGCGCAAGAATCAATCAGAAATGTTTTCCGAGATAAGAGTTATGGGCAAAATACTTTTCACTTTCAATGGAGGGCACTACTTGTACGAAAAATCCAACTTCATTTTTTCCACATTCTAACGTGAGGGTGCTGTGGAGCATGGAAAAAAACCACTTTAGGCACAAGAATCGTTTAGAAATGTTTTTCGGGCTAAGAGTTATGCCAAAAATATTTTTCAACTTCTATGGAGGGCACAACCGGTACGAAAAATCCGACTTCATTTTTTTTCCCATTCGGACTTGAGGAATATGTTGAGCATGAAAAAATAGCACTTGAGGCGCAAGAATCAATCGAAATGTTTTCCGAGATAAGAGTTATGGGCAAAATACTTTTCACTTTCAATGGAGGGCACTACTTGTACGAAAAATCCAACTTCATTTTTTCCACATTCTAACGTGAGGGAGCTGTGGAGCATGGAAAAAAACCACTTTAGGCACAAGAATCGTTTAGAAATGTTTTTCGGGCTAAGAGTTATGCCAAAAATATTTTTCACCTTCTATGGAGGGCACAACCGGGTACGAAAAATCCGACTTTATTTTTTTTCCCATTCGGACTTGAGGAATATGTTGAGCATGAAAAAATAGCACTTGAGGCGCAAGAATCAGTCAGAAATGTTTTCCGAGATAAGAGTTATGGGCAAAATACTTTTCACTTTCAATGCAGGGCACTACTTGTACGAAAAATCCAACTTCATTTTTTCCACATTCTAACGTGAGGGAGCTGTGGAGCATGGAAAAAAACCACTTTAGGCACAAGAATCGTTTAGAAATGTTTTTCGGGCTAAGCGTTATGCTAAAAATACTTTCCAGCTTCTATGGAGGGTACAACTGGTACGAAAAATCCAACATCATTTTTTTCCTATTCGGACTTGAGTAATCTGTTGAGCATGGAAATATGCCACTTTAGGTGCAAGAATCAATCGAAATGTTTTCCGAGATAAAAGTTATAGGCAAAATAATTTTCACGTTCAATGTAGGGCACTACTTGTACGAAAAATCAAACTTCATTTTTTCCACATTCTAACGTGAAGGAGTCTGTGGAGCATGGAAAAAAACCACTTTAGGCACAAGAATCGTTTAGAAATGTTTTTCGGGCTAAGAGTTATGCCAAAAATAATTTTCAACTTCTATGGAGGGTACAACCGGTACGAAAAATCCGACTTCATTTTTTTCCCATTTGGACTTGAGGAATATGTTGAGCATGAAGAAATGGCACTTGAGGCGCAAGAATCAATCAGAAATGTTTTCCGAGATAAGAGTTATGGGCAAATTACTTTTTACTTTCAATGCAGGGCACTACTTTTACCAAAAATCCAACTTTATTTTTTCCACATTCTAACGTGAGGGAGCTGTGGAGCATGGAAAAAAACCACTTTAGGCACAAGAATCGTTTAGAAATGTTTTTCGGGTTAAGAGTTATGCCAAAAATATTTTTCATCTTCTATGGAGGGCACAACTGGTACGAAAAATCCGACTTCATTTTTTTCCTATTCGGACTTGAGGAATATGTTGAGCATGAAAAAATGGCACTTAAGCCGCAAGAATCAATTAGAAATGTTTTCCGAGATAAGAGTTATGGGCAAAATACTTTTCACTTTCAATGCAGGGCACTACTTGTACGAAAAATCCAACTTCATTTTTTCCACATTCTAACGTGAGGGAGCTGTGGAGCATGGAAAAAAACCACTTTAGGCACAAGAATCGTTTAGAAATGTTTTTCGGGCTAAGAGTTATGCCAAAAATATTTTTCAGCTTCTATGGAGGGCACAAACCGGTACGAAAAATCCGACTTCATTTTTTTTCCTATTCGGACTTGAGGAATATGTTGAGCATGAAAAAATGGCACTTAAGCCGCAAGAATCAATCAGAAATGTTTTCCGAGATAAGAGTTATGGGCAAAATACTTTTCACTTTCAATGGAGGGCACTACTTGTACGAAAAATCCAACTTCATTTTTTCCACATTCTAACGTGAGGGAGCTGTGGAGCATGGAAAAAAACCACTTTAGGCACAAGAATCGTTTAGAAATGTTTTTCGGGCTAAGCGTTATGCAAAAAATACTTTCCAGCTTCTATGGAGGGTACAACTGGTACAAAAAATCCAACATCATTTATTTCCTATTCGGACTTGAGTAATCTGTTGAGCATGGAAATATGCCACTTTAGGTGCAAGAATCAATCAGAAATGTTTTCCGAGATAAAAGTTATAGGCAAAAAAATTTTCACGTTCAATGTAGGGCACTACTTGTACGAAAAATCCAACTTCATTTTTTCCACATTCTAACGTGAGGGTGCTGTGGAGCATGGAAAAAAACCACTTTAGGCACAAGAATCGTTTAGAAATGTTTTTCGGGCTAAGAGTTATGCCAAAAATATTTTTCAGCTTCTATGGAGGGCACAACTGGTACGAAAAATCCGACTTCATTTTTTTCCCATTTGGACTTGAGGAATATGTTGAGCATGAAAAAATAGCACTTGAGGCGCAAGAATCAGTCAGAAATGTTTTCCGAGATAAGAGTTATGGGCAAAATACTTTTCACTTTCAATGCAGGGCACTACTTGTACGAAAAATCCAACTTCATTTTTTCCACATTTTAACGTGAGGGAGTCATGGAGCATGGAAAAAAACCACTTTAGGCACAAGAATCGTTTAGAAATATTTTTCGGGCTAAGAGTTATGCCAAAAATATTTTTCAGCTTCTATGGAGGGCACAACCTGGTACGAAAAATCCGACTTCATTTTTTTCCTATTCGGACTTGAGGAATATGTTGAGCATGAAAAATGGCACTTAAGCCGCAAGAATCAATCGAAATGTTTTCCGAGATAAGAGTTATGGGCAAAATACTTTTCACTTTCAATGGAGGGCACTACTTGTACGAAAAATCCAACTTCATTTTTTTCCACATTCTAACGTGAAGGTGCTGTGGAGCATGGAAAAAAACCACTTTAGGCACAAGAATCGTTTAGAAATTTTTTTCGGGCTAATAGTTATGCCAAAAATATTTTTCAGCTTCTATGGAGGGCACAACTGGTACGAAAAATCCGACTTCATTTTTTTCCCATTCGGACTTGAGGAATATGTTGAGCATGAAAAATGGCACTTGAAGTCGCAAGAATCAATCGAAATGTTTTCCGAGATAAGAGTTATGGGCAAAATACTTTTCACTTTCAATGGAGGGCACTACTTGTACGAAAAATCCAACTTCATTTTTTCCACATTCTAACGTGAGGGAGCTGTGGAGCATGGAAAAAAACCACTTTAGGCACAAGAATCGTTTAGAAATGCTTTTCGGGTTAATCGTTATGCAAAAAATACTTTCCAGCTTCTATGGAGGGTAAAGCTGGTACAAAAAATCCAACATCATTTATTTCCTATTCGGACTTGAGTAATCTGTTGAGCATGGAAATATGCCACTTTAGGTGCAAGAATCAATCAGAAATGTTTTCCGAGATAAAAGTTATAGGCAAAAAAATTTTCACGTTCAATGTAGGGCACTACTTGTACGAAAAATCCAACTTCATTTTTTCCACATTCTAACGTGAGGGTGCTGTGGAGCATGGAAAAAAACCACTTTAGACACAAGAATCGTTTAGAAATGTTTTTCGGGCTAAGAGTTATGCCAAAATATTTTTCAGCTTCTATGGAGGGCACAACTGGTACGAAAAATCCGACTTCATTTTTTTTCCCATTCGGACTTGAGGAATATCTTGAGCATGAAAAAATAGCACTTGAGGCGCAAGAATCAATCGAAATGTTTTCCGAGATAAGAGTTATGGGCAAAATACTTTTCACTTTCAATGCAGGGCACTACTTGTACGAAAAATCCAACTTCATTTTTTCCACATTCTAACGTGAGGGAGCTGTGGAGCATGGAAAAAAACCACTTTAGGCACAAGAATCGTTTAGAAATATTTTTCGGGCTAAGAGTTATGCCAAAAATATTTTTCAGCTTCTATGGAGGGCACAACTGGTACGAAAAATCCTACTTTATTTTTTTCCTATTCGGACTTGAGGAATATGTTGAGCATGAAAAATGGCACTTAAGCCGCAAGAATAAATCAGATATGTTTTCCGAAATAAGAGTTATGGGCAAAATACTTTTCACTTTCAATGGAGGGCACTACTTGTACGAAAAATCCAACTTCATTTTTTCCACATTCTAACGTGAGGGAGCTGTGGAGCATGGAAAAAAACCACTTTAGGCACAAGAATCGTTTAGAAATGTTTTTCGGGCTAATCGTTATGCAAAAAATACTTTCCAGCTTCTATGGAGGGTACAACTGGTACAAAAAATCCAACATCATTTATTTCCTATTCGGACTTGAGTAATCTGTTGAGCATGGAAATATGCCACTTTAGGTGCAAGAATCAATCAGAAATGTTTTCCGAGATAAGAGTTATGGGCAAAATACTTTTCACGTTCAATGTAGGGCACTACTTGTACGAAAAATCCAACTTCATTTTTTCCACATTCTAACGTGAGGGAGCTGTGGAGCATGGAAAAAAACCACTTTAGGCACAAGAATCGTTTAGAAATGTTTTTCGGGCTAAGAGTTATGCCAAAAATATTTTTCAGCTTCTATGGAGGGCACAACTGGTACGAAAAATCCGACTTCATTTTTTTCCCATTCGGACTTGAGGAATATCTTGAGCATGAAAAAATAGCACTTGAGGCGCAAGAATCAGTCAGAAATGTTTTCCGAGATAAGAGTTATGGGCAAAATACTTTTCACTTTCAATGCAGGGCACTACTTGTACGAAAAATCCAACTTCATTTTTTCCACATTCTAACGTGAGGGAGCTGTGGAGCATGGAAAAAAACCACTTTAGGCACAAGAATCGTTTAGAAATATTTTTCGGGCTAAGAGTTATGCCAAAAATATTTTTCAGCTTCTATGGAGGGCACAACTGGTACGAAAAATCCGACTTCATTTTTTTCCTATTCGGACTTGAGGAATATGTTGAGCATGAAAAATGGCACTTAAGCCGCAAGAATCAATCAGAAATGTTTTCCGAGATAAGAGTTATGGGCAAAATACTTTTCACTTTCAATGGAGGGCACTACTTGTACGAAAAATCCAACTTCATTTTTTCCACATTCTAACGTGAGGGAGCTGTGGAGCATGGAAAAAAACCACTTTAGGCACAAGAATCGTTTAGAAATGCTTTTCGGGCTAATCGTTATGCAAAAAATACTTTCCAGCTTCTATGGAGGGTAAAACTGGTACAAAAAATCCAACATCATTTATTTCCTATTCGGACTTGAGTAATCTGTTGAGCATGGAAATATGCCACTTTAGGTGCAAGAATCAATCAGAAATGTTTTCCGAGATAAAAGTTATAGGCAAAAAATTTTCACGTTCAATGTAGGGCACTACTTGTACGAAAAATCCAACTTCATTTTTTCCACATTCTAACGTGAGGGTGCTGTGGAGCATGGAAAAAAACCACTTTAGGCACAAGAATCGTTTAGAAATGTTTTTCGGGCTAAGAGTTATGCCAAAAATATTTTTCACTTCTATGGAGGGCACAACTGGTGCGAAAAATCCGACTTCATTTTTTTCCTATTCGGACTTGAGGAATATGTTGAGCATGAAAAAATGGCACTTAAGCCGCAAGAATCAATCAGAAATGTTTTCCGAGATAAGAGTTATGGGCAAAATACTTTTCACTTTCAATGCAGGGCACTACTTGTACGAAAAATCCAACTTCATTTTTTCCACATTCTAACGTGAGGGAGCTGTGGAGCATGGAAAAAAACCACTTTAGGCACAAGAATCGTTTAGAAATGTTTTTCGGGCTAAGAGTTATGCCAAAAAATATTTTTCATCTTCTATGGAGGGCACAACCGGTACGAAAAATCCTACTTCATTTTTTTTCCTATTCGGACTTGAGGAATATGTTGAGCATGAAAATATGCCACTTTAGGTGCAAGAATCAATCAGAAATGTTTTCCGAGATAAGAGTTATGGGCAAAATACTTTTCACTTTCAATGCAGGGCACTACTTGTACGAAAAATCCAACTTCATTTTTTCCACATTCTAACGTGAGGGAGCTGTGGAGCATGGAAAAAAACCACTTTAGGCACAAGAATCGTTTAGAAATGTTTTTCGGGCTAAGAGTTATGCCAAAAATATTTTTCAGCTTCTATGGAGGGCACAACTGGTACGAAAAATCCGACTTTATTTTTTTCCTATTCGGACTTGAGGAATATGTTGAGCATGAAAAATGGCACTTAAGCCGCAAGAATCAATCAGAAATGTTTTCCGAGATAAGAGTTATGGGCAAAATACTTTTCACTTTCAATGGAGGGCACTACTTGTACGAAAAATCCAACTTCATTTTTTCCACATTCTAACGTGAGGGAGCTGTGGAGCATGGAAAAAAACCACTTTAGGCACAAGAATCGTTTAGAAATGCTTTTCGGGCTAATCGTTATGCAAAAAAACTTTCCAGCTTCTATGGAGGGTACAACTGGTACAAAAAATCCAACATCATTTATTTCCTATTCGGACTTGAGTAATCTGTTGAGCATGGAAATATGCCACTTTAGGTGCAAGAATCAATCAGAAATGTTTTCCGAGATAAAAGTTATATGCAGAAAAATTTTCACGTTCAATGTAGGGCACTACTTGTACGAAAAATCCAACTTCATTTTTTCCACATTCTAACGTGAGGGAGCTGTGGAGCATGGAAAAAAACCACTTTAGGCACAAGAATCGTTTAGAAATGTTTTTCGGGCTAAGAGTTATGCCAAAAATATTTTTCAGCTTCTATGGAGGGCACAACTGGTACGAAAAATCCGACTTCATTTTTTTCCTATTCGGACTTGAGGAATATGTTGAGCATGAAAAAATGGCACTTAAGCCGCAAGAATCAATCAGAAATGTTTTCCGAGATAAGAGTTATGGGCAAAATACTTTTCACTTTCAATGGAGGGCACTACTTGTACGAAAAATCCAACTTCATTTTTTCCACATTCTAACGTGTGGGAGCTGTGGAGCATGGAAAAAAACCACTTTAGGCACAAGAATCGTTTAGAAATGTTTTTCGGGCTAAGAGTTATGCAAAAAATACTTTCCAGCTTCTATGGAGGGTACAACTGGTACAAAAAATCCAACATCATTTATTTCCTATTCGGACTTGAGTAATTTGTTGAGCATGAAAAAATGGCACTTTAGGCGCAAGAATCAATCGAAAATGTTTTCCGAGATAAGAGTTATGGGCAAAATACTTTTCACTTTCAATGGAGGGCACTACTTGTACGAAAAATCCAACTTCATTTTTTCCACATTCTAACGTGAGGGAGCCGTGGAGCATGGAAAAAAACCACTTTAGGCACAAGAATCGTTTAGAAATGTTTTTCGGGCTAAGAGTTATGCCAAAAATATTTTTCAGCTTCTATGGAGGGCACAACTGGTACGAAAAATCCGACTTCATTTTTTTCCTATTCGGACTTGAGGAATATGTTGAGCATGAAAAAATGGCACTTAAGCCGCAAGAATCAATCGAAAATGTTTTCCGAGATAAGAGTTATGGGCAAAATACTTTTCACTTTCAATGGAGGGCACTACTTGTACGAAAAATCCAACTTCATTTTTTCCACATTCTAACGTGAGGGAGTTGTGGAGCATGGAAAAAAAACCACTTTAGGCACAAGAATCGTTTAGAAATGTTTTTCGGGCTAAGCGTTATGCAAAAAAACATTTTCCAACTTCTATGGAGCGTACAACCGGTACAAAAAATCCAACATCATTTATTTCCTATTCGGACTTGAGTAATATGTTGAGCATGGAAATAATGCCACTTTAGGTGCAAAAATCAATCGAAATGTTTTCCGAGATAAGAGTTATGGGCAAAATACTTTTCACTTTCAATGAAGGGCACTACTTTTACGAAAAATCCAACTTCATTTTTTCCACATTCTAACGTGAGGGTGCCGTGGAGCATGGAAAAAAACCACTTTAGGCACAAGAATCGTTTAGAAATGTTTTTCGGGCTAAGAGTTATGCCAAAAATATTTTTCAGCTTTCTATGGAGGGCACAACCGGTACGAAAAATCCGACTTCATTTTTTTCCCATTCGGACTTGAGGAATATGTTGAGCATGAAAAAAATGGCACTTGAGGCGCAAGAATCAATCGAAAATGTTTTCCGAGATAAGAGTTATGGGCAAAATACTTTTCACTTTCAATGGAGGGCACTACTTGTACGAAAAATCCAACTTCATTTTTTCCACATTCTAACGTGAGGGAGCTGTGGAGCATGGAAAAAAACCACTTTAGGCACAAGAATCGTTTAGAAATGTTTTTCGGGCTAAGAGTTATGCCAAAAAATTTTTCAACCTTCTATGGAGGGCACAACCGGTACGAAAAATCCGACTTTATTTTTTTTCCTATTCGGACTTGAGGAATATGTTGAGCATGAAAAAATGGCACTTGAGGCGCAAGAATCAATCGAAATGTTTTCCGAGATAAGAGTTATGGGCAAAATACTTTTCACTTTCAATGGAGGGCACTACTTGTACGAAAAATCCAACTTCATTTTTTCCACATTCTAACGTGAGGGAGTCGTGGAGCATGGAAAAAAACCACTTTAGGCACAAGAATCGTTTAGAAATGTTTTTCGGGCTAAGCGTTATGCAAAAAATACTTTCCAGCTTCTATGGAGGGTACAACTGGTACAAAAAATCCAACATCATTTATTTCCTATTCGGACTTGAGGTATTTGTTGAGCATGGAAAATATGCCACTTTAGGTGCAAGAATCAATCGAAATGTTTTCCGAGATAAAAGTTATGGGCAAAAATACTTTTCACGTTCAATGTAGGGCACTACTTGTACGAAAAATCCAACTTCATTTTTTCCACATTCTAACGTGAGGGTGCTGTGGAGCATGGAAAAAAACCACTTTAGGCACAAGAATCGTTTAGAAATGTTTTTCGGGCTAAGAGTTATGCCAAAAATATTTTTCAGCTTCTATGGAGGGCACAACTGGTACGAAAAATCCGACTTCATTTTTTTCCCATTCGGACTTGAGGAATATATTGAGCATGAAAAAATGGCACTTTAGGGGCAAGAATCAATCGAAAATGTTTTCCGAGATAAGAGTTATGGGCAAAATACTTTTCACTTTCAATGCAGGGCACTACTTGTATGAAAAATCCAACTTCATTTTTTCCACATTCTAACGTGAGGGAGTTGTGGAGCATGGAAAAAAACCACTTTAGGCACAAGAATCGTTTAGAAATGTTTTTCGGGCTAAGAGTTATGCCAAAAATATTTTTCAGCTTCTATGGAGGGCACAACCGGGTACGAAAAATCCGACTTCATTTTTTTTCCCATTCGGACTTGAGGAATATGTTGAGCAGTAAAAATGGCACTTTAGGCGCAAGAATCAATCGAAATGTTTTCCGAGATAAAGAGTTATGGGCAAAATACTTTTCACGTTCAATGTAGGGCACTACTTGTACGAAAAATCCAACTTTCATTTTTTCCACATTCTAACGTGAGGGAGCTGTGGAGCATGGAAAAAAACCACTTTAGGTACAAGAATCGTTTAGAAATGTTTTTCGGGCTAAGAGTTATGCAAAAAATACTTTTCAGTTTCTATGGAGGGCACAACCGGTACAAAAAATCCAACTTCATTTATTTTCCCATTCGGACTTGAGGAATATGTCGAGCATGAAAAATGCCACTTTAGGCGCAAGAATCAATCAAAAATTTTCCGAGATAAAAGTTATGGGCAAAATACTTTTCACGTTCAATGTAGGGCACTACTTGTAAGAAAAATCCAACTTCATTTTTTCCACATTCTAACGTGAGGGTGCTGTGGAGCATGGAAAAAAACCACTTTAGGCACAAGAATCGTTTAGAAATGTTTTTCGGCTAAGAGTTATGCCAAAAATACTTTTCAGTTTCTATGGAGGGCACAACCGGGTACGAAAAATCCGACTTCATTTTTTTTCCCATTTGGACTTGAGGAATATGTTGAGCATGAAAATATAGCACTTGAGGCGCAAGAATCAATCGAAATGTTTTCCGAGATAAGAGTTATGGGCAAAATAATTTTCACTTTCAATCCAGGGCACTACTTGTACGAAAAATCCAACTTCATTTTTTTCACATTCTAACGTGAGGGAGCCGTGGAGCATGGAAAAAAACCACTTTAGGCACAAGAATCGTTTAGAAATGTTTTTCGGGCTAAGAGTTATGCCAAAAAATACTTTCCAACTTCTATGGAGGGTCACAACCGGTAAAAAAAAATCCGACATCATTTTTTTCCCATTCGGACTTGAGGAATCTGTTGAGCATGGAAAAATGCCACTTGAGGCGCAAGAATCAATCAGAAATGTTTTCCGAGATAAGAGTTATGGGCAAAAAACTTTTCACGTTCAATGTAGGGCACTACTTGTATGAAAAATCCAACTTCATTTTTTCCACATTCTAACGTGAGGGTGCTGTGGAGCATGGAAAAAAAACCACTTTAGGCACAAGAATCGTTTAGGAAATGTTTTTCGGGCTAAGAGTTATGCCAAAAAATATTTATCACTTCTATGGAGGGCACAACCTGGATACGAAAAATCCGACTTCATTTTTTTCCCATTCGGACTTGAGGAATATGTTGAGCATGTAAAAATGGCACTTTAGGCGCAAGAATCAATCGAAATGTTTTCCGAGATAAGAGTTATGGGCAAAATACTTTTCACTTTCAATGTTGGGCACTACTTGTACGAAAAATCCAACTTCATTTTTTCCACATTCTAACGTGAGGGAGCTGTGGAGCATGGAAAAAAAACCACTTTAGGTACAAGAATCGTTTAGAAATGTTTTTCGGGCTAAGAGTTATGCCAAAAATATTTTTCAACTTCTATGGAGGGCACAACCGGTACGAAAAATCCGACTTCATTTTTTTCCCATTCGGACTTGAGGAATATGTTGAGCATGAAAAAATGGCACTTGAAGCCGCAAGAATCAATCGAAATGTTTTCCGAGATAAGAGTTATGGGCAAAATACTTTTCACTTTCAATGTAGGGCACTACTTGTACGAAAAATCCAACTTCATTTTTTCCACATTCTAACGTGAGGGAGCTGTGGAGCATGGAAAAAAACCACTTTAGGCACAAGAATCGTTTAGAAATGTTTTTTCGGGCTAAGAGTTATGCCAAAAAATATTTTTCAACTTCTATGGAGGGCACAACCGGTCCGAAAAATCCGACTTCATTTTTTCCCCATTCGGACTTGAGGAATATATTGAGCATGAAAAAATGGCACTTTAGGGGCAAGAATCAATCAGAAATGTTTTTCGAGATAAGAGTTATGGGCAAAAATACTTTTCACGTTCAATGTAGGGCACTACTTGTACGAAAAATCCAACTTCATTTTTTCCACATTCTCACGTTGAGGGAGCTGTGGAGCATGGAAAAAAAACCACTTTAGGCACAAGAATCGTTTAGAAATGTTTTTCGGGCTAAGAGTTATGCAAAAAACACTTTTCAGCTTCTATGGAGGGTACAACCGGTACGAAAAATCCGACTTCATTTTTTTCCCATTCGGACTTGAGGAATCCGTTGAGCATGGAAAAATGGCACTTTAGGCGCAAGAATCAATCGTAAATGTTTTCCGAGATAAAAGTTATTGGCAAAATACTTTTCACGTTCAATGTAGGGCACTACTTGTACGAAAAATCCAACTTTTATTTTTTCCACATTCTAACGTGAGGGAGCTGTGGAGGATGGAAAAAAACCAATTTAGGTACTAAGAATCGTTTAGAAATGTTTTTCGGGCTAAGAGTTATGCCAAAAACAATTTTCAGCTTTCTATGGAGGGCACAACTGGTACGAAAAATCCGACTTCATTTTTTTCCGATTCGGACTTGAGGAATATGTTGAGCATGAAAAAATGCCACTTGAGGCGCAAGAATCAATCGGAAATTTTTTCCGAGATAAGAGTTATGGGCAAAATACTTTTCACATTCAATGTAGGGCACTACTTGTACGAAAAATCTAACTTCATTTTTTCCACATTTTGACGTGAGGGAGCTATGGAGCATGGAAAAAAAAACCACTTTAGGCACAAGAATCGTTTAGAAATGTTTTTCGGGCTAAGAGTTATGCCAAAAATACTTTTCAGCTTCTATGGAGGGCACAACCGGTCCGAAAAATCCGACTACATTTTTTTCCTATTCGGACTTGAGGAATATTTATTGAGCATGAAAAAATGGCACTTAAGGGGCAAGAATCAATCGGAAATGTTTTTCCGAGATAAGAGTTATGGGCAAAATACTTTTCACGTTGAATGTAGGCACTACTTGTATGAAAAATCCAACTTACATTTTTCCACATTCTAACGTGAGAGAGTGTGGAGCATGGAAAAAAAACCACTTTAGGCACAAGAATCGTTTAGAAATATTTTTCGGGCTAAGAGTTATGCCAAAAACACTTTTCAGCTTCTATGGAGGGCATAACTTGGTATGAAAAATCCGACTTCATTTTTTTTGCCATTCGGACTTGTGGAATATGTTGAGCATGTAAAAATGGCACTTTAGGCGCAAGAATCAATCGAAATGTTTTCCTAGATAAAAGTTAATTGGCAAAATACTTTTCACGTTCAATGTAGGGCACTACTTGTACGAAAAATCCAACTTCATTTTTATCACATTCTAGACGTGACGGAGCCGTGGAGGATAGAAAAAAACCACTTTATGTACTAAAAAATCGTTTAGAAATAATTTTCGGGCTAAGAGTTATGCCAAAAATAATTTTCAACTTCTATGGAGGGCACAACTAGTACGAAAAATCCGACTTCATTTTTTTTCCATTCGGACTTGAGGAATATGTTGAGCATGAAAAAATGGCACTTGAGGCGCATGAATCAATCGAAATGTTTTCCGAGATAAGAGTTATGGGCAAAATACTTTTCACGTTCAATGTAGGGCACTACTTGTATGAAAAATCCAACTTCATTTTTTCCACATTCTAACGTGAGGGAGCTGTGGAGCATGGAAAAAAACCACTTTAGGCACAAGAATCGTTTAGAAATGTTTTTCGGGCTAATAGTTATGCCAAAAACACTTTTCAGCTTCTATGGAGGACACAACTGGTACGAAAAATCCGACTTCATTTTTTTTCCCATTCGGACTTGAGGAATCTGTTGAGCATGTAAAAATGGAACTTTAGGCGCAAGAATCAATCAGAAATGTTTTCCGAGATAAATATTATAGGTCAAATATTTTTCACGTTCAATGTAGGGCACTACTTGTAAAAAATCCAACTTTCATTTTTTCATCATTCTAACGTGAGGGAGCTGTGGAGGATGGGAAAAAAACCACTTTAGGTGCAAGAATCGTTTAGAAATATTTTTCGGGCTAAGAGTTATGCAAAAACACTTTTCGCTTCTATGGAGGGCAACCCGTGGTACGAAAAATCCAACTTCATTTTTTTCCCATTCGGACTTGAGGAATATGTCGAAGCATGAAAAAATGCCACTTGAGGCGTAAGAATCAATCGAAAATTTTTCCGAGATAAGAGTTATGGGCAAAATATTTTTCACGTTCAATGTAGGGCACTACTAGTACGAAAAATCCAACTTCCTTTTCTCCACATTCTGACGTGAGGGAGCTGTGGAGCATGGATAAAAAACCACTTTAGGCATAAGAATCGTTAAGAAATGTTTTTCGGGCTAAGAGTTATGCCAAAAAATACTTTTCAGCTTCTATGGAGGGCACTAACCGGGTACGAAAAATCCGACTTCATTTTTTTCCCATTCGGACTTTAGGAATATGTTGAGCATGAAAAAATGGCACTTGAAGCGCAAGAATCAATCAGAAATGTTTTCCGAGATAAGAGTTATGGGCAAAATACTTTTCACGTTCAATGCAGGGCACTACTTGTACGAAAAATCCAACTTCATTTTTTTAACATTCTAACGTGAGGGAGCTGTGGAGAATGGAAAAAAACCACTTTAGGCACAACAACCGTTTAGAAATGTTTTTCGGGCTAATAGTTATGCCAAAAACACTTTTCAGCTTCTAGGGAGGACACAACTGGTACGAAAAATCCGACTTCATTTTTTTCCCATTCGGACTTGATGAATATGTTGAGCATGTAAAAATGCCACTTGAGGCACAAGAATCAATCGAGAAATTTTTTCCGAGATAAGTGTTATGGGCCAAAATACTTTTCACGTTCAATGTAGGGCACTACTTGTATGAAAAATCCAACTTCCATTTTTCCACATTCTAACGTGACGGAGCTGTGGAGCATGGAAAAAAAACCACTTTAGGCACAACAATCATTTAGAAATATTTTTCGGGCTAATAGTTATGCCAAAAACACATTTCAGCTTCTATGGAGGACACAACTGGTACGAAAAATCCGACTTTATTTTTTTTCCCATTCGGACTTGAGGAGTTTGTTGAGCATGTAAAAATGGCAATTTAGGCGCAAGAATCAATCAGAAATGTTTTCCGAGATAAATGTTATTTGCAAAATACTTTTCATGTTCAATGTAGGCACTACTTGTACGAAAAATCCAACTTCATTTATTCCACATTCGAACGTGAGGGAGCCGTGGAGGATGGAAAAAAAACCACTTTAGGTACTACGAATCGTTTAGAAATAATTTTCGGGTAAGAGTTATGCCAAAAATAATTTTCAGCTTCGATGGAGGCCACAACTGGTACGAAAAATCCGACTTCATTTTTTTCCCATTCGGACTTGAGGAATATGTTGAGCATGAAAAAATGGCACTTGAAGCGCATAAATCAATCAGAAATGTTTTCCGAGATAAGAGTTATGGGCAAAATACTTTTCACGTTCAGTGCAGGGCACTACTTGTACGAAAAATCCAACTTCATTTTTTCAACATTCTAACGTGAGGGAGCTGTGGAGCACGGAAAAAAAAACCACTTTAGGCACAACAATCGTTTAGAAATGTTTTTCGGGCTAATAGTTATGCCAAAAACACTTTTCAACTTCTATGGAGGACACAACTGGTACGAAAAATTGGACTTCATTTTTTTTCCCATTTGGACTTGAGGAATCTTTTGAGCATGTAAAAATGGAACTTTAGGCGCAAGAATCAATCAGAAATGTTTTCCGAGATAAATGTTATTGGCAAAATACTTTCACGTTCAATGTAGGCTGTACGATAAATCCAACTTTCATTTTTTCCTCATTCTGACGTGACGGAGCTGTGGAGGATGGGAAAAAAACCACTTTAGGTGCAAAAATCGTTTAGAAATGTTTTCGGCAGTTATGCCAAAAACCCTTTTCAACTTCTATGCAGGGCACAACTGGTACGAAAAATCCGACTTCATTTTTTTCCCATTCATACTTCAAGAATCTGTTGAGCATGGAAAAATGAATCTTGAGGTGCATGAATGAATCAGAAATATTGTCCGAGATAACAGTTATGGGCAAAATCCTTTTCACGTTCAATGTAGGGCACTATTTGTACGAAAAATTCAATTTCTTTTTTTTCTCATTATGACGTGACGGAGCTGTGGAGCATGGAAAAAACCACTTTAGGCATAAGAATCGTTTAGAAATGTTTTTCGGGCTAATGCCGACAACACTTTTCAACTTCTATGCAAGGCACAACTGGTTCAAAAAATCCGACATCATTTTTTTTCCCACTCGTACTTGAGTTATCGGTTGAGCATGAAAAAATGCCACTTTAGGTGCAAGAATCAATCAGAAATGTGTTCCGAGATAAAAGTTATAGGCAAAATATTTTTCACGTTCATTGTAGGGCACTACGTGTACGCAAAATCCGACTTTAATTTTTTCCCATTCGGACTTGAGGAATATGTTGAGCATGAAAAAACGGCACTTGAAGCGCAAGAATTAATCAGAAATGTTTCCGAGATAAGAGTTATGGGCAAATTACCTTTCAAGTTCAATGCAGGGCACTACTTGTACCAAAAATCTAACTTCATTTTTTCCACATTCGAACGTGAGGGAGGCGTGGAGCATGGAAAAAAACCACTTTAAGCACAACAATCGTTTTGAAATGTTTTTCGGGCTAAGAGTTATGGCAAAAACACTTTTCGACTTTGATAGAGGACACAAACCGGTACGAAAAATCCGACTTCATTTTTTTCCCCATTCGGAATTGAGGAATCATGTTGAGCATGTAAAAATGGCACTTTCGGCGCAAGAATCAATCGAAATATTTTCCGAGATAAATGTTATTGGCAAAATAATTTTCACGTTCAATGTAGGCACTACTTGTACGAATAATCCAACTTCATTTTTTCCACATTCTGACGTGACGGAGTCGTGGAGGATGGGAAAAAACCACTTTAGGTACTAAGAATCGTTTAGAAATAATTTTCGGGCTAAGAGTAATGCCAAAAACAATTTTCAGCTTCTATGGAGGGCACAACTGGTACGATAAATCCGACTACATTTTTTTCCCATTCGGACTTGAGGAATATGTTGAGCATGAAAAAATGGCACTTGAGACGCAAGAATCAATCAGAAATATTTTCGGAGATAAGAGTTATGGGCAAAATATTTTTCGCGTTCAATGCAGGGCACTACTTGTACGAAAAATCCAACTTCATTTTTTCCATATTTTAACGTGATGGAGCTGTGGAGCATGGAAAAAAAACCACTTTAAGCACAACAACCGTTTAGAAATGTTTTCGGCTAAGAGTTATGCCAAAAACACATTTCAACTTCATTGCAGGGCACAACTGGTACGAAAAATTCGACTTTATTTTTTTTCCCATTCAGACTTTAGGAATACGTTGAGCGTGGAAAAATGACACTTGAGGCGCAAGAATCAATCGAAATATTTTTCGAGATAAGAGTTATGGGCAAAATACTTTTCACGTTCAATGTAGGGCACTACTTGTACGAAAAATCAACTTCATTTTTTCCACATTATGACGTGACGGAGCTGTGGATCATGGAAAAAAACCACTTTCGTCACAAGAATCGTTTTGAAATGTTTTTCGGGCTAAGAGTTATGCCAAAAACACTTTTCGGCTTCTATTCAGGGCACAACTTGTCCAAAAAATCCGACTTCATTTTTTCCCATTCGGACTTGAGGTATTTATTAAGCATGGAAAAATGTCACTTCAGGGTAAGAATCAATCAGAAATGTTTTCCAAGATAAGAGTTATGGGCAAAATACCTTTCAAGTGCTATGTAGGGCAATACGTGTACGAAAAATCCTACTTCATTTTTTCCACATTCCGACGTGTCGGAGTTGTAGAGCATTGGAAAAAACACTTTAGGCACAAGAATTGTTAATAAATGTTTTTCGGGCTAAGAATTATGCAAAAAACACTTTCCAACTTCTATGCATGGCACAACTTGTACGAAAAATCCGACTTCATTTTTTTCCCATTCAGACTTGAGGAATCTGTTGAGCATGGAAAAATGCCACTTGAGGCGCAAGAATCAATCAGAGTTGTTTTCCGAGATAAGAGTTATGGTTAAAATACTCTTCACGTTCAATGTAGGGCACAACGTGTACGAAACATTCAACTTCATGTTTTCCACATTCGACATGACGGAGTTGTAGAGCATGGGAAAAAATACTTTAGGCACAAGAATTGTTTAGAAATGTTTTTCGGGCTAAGAATTATGCCAAAAACACTTTTCAACTTCTATGCATGGCACAACTGGTACGAAAAATCCGACATCATTTTTTTCCCATTCGGACATGAGGTATCTATTGAGCATGGAAAAATGCCTCCTTAAGGCGCAAGAATCAATCGAAACGTTTTTCGAGATAAATGTTATAGGCAAAATACATTACACGTTCAATGTAGGGCACTACGTGTACGAAAAATCCAACTTCATTTTTCCACATTCTGACGTGACGCAGCTGTAGAGCATGGAAAAAAACCACTTTAGGCACCAGATTCGTTTAGAAATGATTTTCGGGCTAAGAGTTATGCCAAAAATAATTTTCAGCTTCGATGGAGGCCACAACTGGTACGAAAAATCCGACTTCATTTTTTTCCCATTCGGACTTGAGGAATATGTTGAGCATGAAAAAATGGCACTTGAAGCGCATAAATCAATCGAAATGTTTTCCGAGATAAGAGTTATGGGCAAAATACTTTTCACGTTCAATGCGGGCAGTACTTGTACGAAAAATCCAACTTCATTTTTTCAACATTCTAACGTGAGGGAGCCGTGGAGCACGGAAAAAAAACCACTTTAGGCACAACAATCGTTTAGAAATGTTTTTCGGGCTAATAGTTATGCCAAAAACACTTTTCAACTTCTATGGAGGACACAACTGGTACGAAAAATTGGACTTCATTTTTTTTCCCATTTGGACTTGAGGAATCTTTTGAGCATGTAAAAATGGAACTTTAGGCGCAAGAATCAATCAGAAATGTTTTCCGAGATAAATGTTATTGGCAAAATACTTTCACGTTCAATGTAGGCGGTACGATAAATCCAACTTTCATTTTTTCCTCATTCTGACGTGACGGAGCTGTGGAGGATGGGAAAAAAACCACTTTAGGTGCAAAAATCGTTTAGAAATGTTTTCGGCAGTTATGCCAAAACCCCTTTTCAACTTCTATGCAGGGCACAACTGGTACGAAAAATCCGACTTCATTTTTTTCCCATTCATACTTCAGGAATCTGTTGAGCATGGAAAAATGAATCTTGAGGTGCATGAATGAATCGAAATATTGTCCGAGATAAGAGTTATGGGCAAAATCCTTTTCACGTTCAATGTAGGGCACTATTTGTACGAAAAATTCAATTTCTTTTTTTTCTCATTATGACGTGACGGAGCTGTGGAGCATGGAAAAAACCACTTTAGGCATAAGAATCGTTTAGAAATGTTTTTCGGGCTAATGCCGACAACACTTTTCAACTTCTATGCAAGGCACAATCGGGTTCAAAAAATCCGACATCATTTTTTTTCCCACTCGTACTTGAGTTATCGGTTGAGCATGAAAAAATGCCACTTTAGGTGCAAGAATCAATCGAAATGTGTTCCGAGATAAAAGTTATAGGCAAAATATTTTTCACGTTCATTGTAGGGCACTACGTGTACGCAAAATCCGACTTTAATTTTTTTCCCATTCGGACTTGAGGAATATGTTGAGCATGAAAAATCGGCACTTGAAGCGCAAGAATTAATCGAAATGTTTCGGAGATAAGAGTTATGGGCAAATTACCTTTCAAGTTCAATGCAGGGCACTACTTGTACCAAAAATCTAACTTCATTTTTTCCACATTCGAACGTGAGGGAGCTGTGGAGCATGGAAAAAAACCACTTTAAGCACAACAATCGTTTTGAAATGTTTTTCGGGCTAACAGTTATGGCAAAAACACTTTTCGACTTTGATAGAGGACACAACTGGTACGAAAAATCCGACTTCATTTTTTTCCCCATTCGGAATTGAGGAATCTGTTGAGCATGTAAAAATGGCACTTTCGGCGCAAGAATCAATCAGAAATATTTTCCGAGATAAATGTTATTGGCAAAATAATTTTCACGTTCAATGTAGGCACTACTTGTACGAATAATCCAACTTCATTTTTTCCACATTCTGACGTGACGGAGCTGTGGAGGATGGGAAAAAACCACTTTAGGTACTAAGAATCGTTTAGAAATAATTTTCGGGCTAAGAGTAATGCCAAAAACAATTTTCGACTTCTATGGAGGGCACAACCGGGTACGATAAATCCGACTACATTTTTTTCCCATTCGGACTTGAGGAATATGTTGAGCATGAAAAAATGGCACTTGAGACGCAAGAATCAATCAGAAATATTTTCGGAGATAAGAGTTATGGGCAAAATATTTTTCGCGTTCAATGCAGGGCACTACTTGTACGAAAAATCCAACTTCATTTTTTCCATATTTTAACGTGATGGAGCTGTGGAGCATGGAAAAAAAACCACTTTAAGCACAACAACCGTTTAGAAATGTTTTCGGCTAAGAGTTATGCCAAAAACACATTTCAACTTCATTGCAGGGCACAACTGGTACGAAAAATTCGACTTTATTTTTTTCCCATTCAGACTTTAGGAATCTGTTGAGCGTGGAAAAATGACACTTGAGGCGCAAGAATCAATCAGAAATATTTTTCGAGATAAGAGTTATGGGCAAAATACTTTTCACGTTCAATGTAGGGCACTACTTGTACGAAAAATCAACTTCATTTTTTCCACATTATGACGTGACGGAGCTGTGGATCATGGAAAAAAACCACTTTCGTCACAAGAATCGTTTTGAAATGTTTTTCGGGCTAAGAGTTATGCCAAAAACACTTTTCGGCTTCTATTCAGGGCACAACTTGTCCAAAAAATCCGACTTCATTTTTTCCCATTCGGACTTGAGGTATTTATTAAGCATGGAAAAATGTCACTTCAGGGGTAAGAATCAATCAGAAATGTTTTCCAAGATAAGAGTTATGGGCAAAATACCTTTCAAGTGCAATGTAGGGCAGTACGTGTACGAAAAATCCTACTTCATTTTTTCCACATTCCGACGTGTCGGAGTTGTAGAGCATTGGAAAAAACACTTTAGGCACAAGAATTGTTAATAAATGTTTTTCGGGCTAAGAATTATGCAAAAAACACTTTCCAGCTTCTATGCATGGCACAACTTGTACGAAAAATCCGACTTCATTTTTTTCCCATTCAGACTTGAGGAATCTGTTGAGCATGGAAAAATGCCACTTGAGGCGCAAGAATCAATCAGAATTGTTTTCCGAGATAAGAGTTATGGTTAAAATACTCTTCACGTTCAATGTAGGGCACAACGTGTACGAAACATTCAACTTCATGTTTTCCACATTCTGACATGACGGAGTTGTAGAGCATGGGAAAAATACTTTAGGCACAAGAATTGTTTAGAAATGTTTTTCGGGCTAAGAATTATGCCAAAAACACTTTTCAACTTCTATGCATGGCACAACTGGTACGAAAAATCCGACATCATTTTTTTCCCATTCGGACATGAGGTATCTATTGAGCATGGAAAAATGCCTCCTTAGGCGCAAGAATCAATCAGAAACGTTTTTCGAGATAAATGTTATAGGCAAAATACATTTCACGTTCAATGTAGGGCACTACGTGTACGAAAAATCCAACTTCATTTTTCCACATTCTGACGTGACGCAGCTGTAGAGCATGGAAAAAAACCACTTTAGGCACAAGATTCGTTTAGAAATGTTTTTCGGGCTAAGAGTTATTCCATCTTTTATGGAGGGCACAACTGGTACGAAAAATCCGACATCATTTTATTCCCTTTCGGACTTGAGTAATCTGTTGAGCATGGAAATATGCCACTTTAGGTGCAAGAATCAATCAGAAATTTTTTCTGAGATAACAGTTATAGGCAAAATAATTTTCACGTTCAATGTAGGGCATTACTTGTACGAAAAATCCAACTTCATTTTTTCCACATTCTGACGTGACTGACCTGCGGAGGATGGATTAAAACCACTTTCGGCACAAGAATCGTTTAGAAATGTTTTTCGAGCTAAGAGTTATACGAAAAAGTACTTTTCAGCTTCTATGGAGGTCACAACTGGTACGAAAAATCCGACTTCATTTTTTTCCCATTCGGACTTTATGAATATGTTGAGCATGGAAAAATGGCAATTGGGGAGCATGGAAATGTTTTCCGAGATAAGAGTTATGGTTAAAATACTCTTCACGTTCAATGTAGGGCACAATGTGTACGAAACATTCAACATCATTTTTTCCACATTCTGACATGACAGAGTTTTAGAGCATGGGAAAAAACACTTTAGGCACAAGAATTGTTTAGAAATGTTTTTCAGGCTAAGAATTATGCCAAAAACACTTTTCAACTTCTATGCATTGCACAACTGGTACGAAAAATCCGACATTATTTTTTTCCCATTCGGACTTGAGGTATCTATTGAGCATGGAAAAATGCCACTTTAGGCGCAAGAATCAATCAGAAATGTTTTCCGAGATAAATGTAATAGGCAAAATACTTTTCACGTTCAATGTAGGGCACTACGTGTACGAAAAATCCAACTTCATTTTTTCCACATTCTGACGTGACGAAGCTGTAGAGCATGGAAAAAAACCACTTTAGGCACAAGATTCGTTTAGAAATGTTTTTCGGGCTAAGAGTTATTCCATCTTTTATGGAGGGCACAACTGGTACGAAAAATCCGACATCATTTTATTTCCTTTCGGACTTGAGTAATATGTTGAGCATGGAAATATGCCACTTTAGGTGCAAGAATCAATTAGAAATTTTTTCTGAGATAACAGTTATAGGCAAAATAATTTTCACGTTCAATGTAGGGCACTACTTGTACGAAAAATCCAACTTCATTTTTTCCACATTCTGACGTGACTGACCTGCGGAGGATGGATTAAAACCACTTTCGGCACAAGAATCGTTTAGAAATATTTTTCGAGCTAAGAGTTATACCAAAAAATACTTTTCAGCTTCTATGGAGGTCACAACTGGTACGAAAAATCCGACTTCATTTTTTTCCATTCGGACTTGACGAATATGTTGAGCATGGAAAAATGCCACTTGGAGCGCAAGAATCAATCTGAAAATGTTTTCCGAGATAAGAGTTATGGGCAAAATACTTTTCACGTTCAATGCAGGGCACCACTTGTACGAAAAATCCAACTTCATTTTTTCCACATTGTAACGTGAGGGAGCTGTGGAGCCTGGAAAAAAACCACATTAGGCACAAGAATCGTTTAGAAATGTTTTTCGGGCTAAGAGATATGCCAAAAACACTTTTCAGCTTCTATGGAGGACAAAATCAGTACGAAAAATCCGAATTCATTTTAGGCACAAGAATCGTTTAGAAATGTTTTCGGCTAAGAGTTATGCCAAAAAACACTTTTCAACTTCTATGGAGGGCACAACTGGTACGAATAATCCGACTTCATTTTTTTCCCATTCATACCTCAGGAATCTGTTGAGCATGGAAAAATGACACTTGAGGTGCAAGAATCAATCAGAAATATTTTCCGAGATAACATTTATGGGCAAAATCCTTTTCACGTTCAATGTAGGGCAATATTTGTACGAAAAATATAATTTATTTTTTTTCTCATTATGACGTGACGGAGCTGTGGAGCTTGGAATAAAACAACTTTAGGCACAAGAATCGTTTAGAAATGTTTTACGGGCTAAGATTTATGCCAAAAATACTTTTCAGCTTCTATGGAGGGCACAACTGGTACGAAAAATCCGACATCATTTTTTTCCTATTCGGACTTGAGTACTCTATTGAGCATGAAAAAATGCCACTTGGGGCGCAAGAATCAATTAGAAATGTATTCTGAGATAAGAGTTATGGGCAAAATACTTTTTCCGTTCATTGTAGGGCACTACTTGTATGAAAAATCCAATTCATATTTTCCACATTCTAACATGAGAGAGCTGTGGAGCATGGAAAAAAAACCACTTTAGGCACAAGAATCGTTTAGAAATGTTTTTCGGGCTAAGAGTTATTCCAAAAACACTTTCCATCTTTTATGGAGGGCACAACTGGTACGAAAAATCCGACATCATTTTATTCCCTTTCGGACTTGAGTAATCCGTTGAGCATGGAAATATGCCACTATAGGTGCAAAAATCAATTAGAAATTTTTTCTGAGATAACAGTTATAGGCAAAATAAATTTCACGTTCAATGTAGGGCACTACTTGTACGAAAAATCCAACTTCATTTTTTCCACATTCTGACGTGACTGAGCTGCGGAGGATGGATTAAAACCACTTTCGGCACAAGAATCGTTTAGAAATATTTTTCGAGCTAAGAGTTATACCAAAAAATACTTTTCAGCTTCTATGGAGGTCACAACTGGTACAAAAAATCCGACTTCATTTTTTCCCATTCGGACTTGACGAATATGTTGAGCATGGAAAAATGCCACTTGGGGCGCAAGAATCAATCAGAAATGTTTTCCGAGATTAGAGTTATGGGCAAAATACTTTTCCCGTTCAATGTGGGGCACTACTTGTACGAAAACTCCAACTTCATATTTTCCACATTCTAATGTGAGAGAGTTGTCGAGCATGGAAAAAAACCACTTTAGGCACAAGAATCGTTTAGAAATGTTTTCGGCTAAGAGTTATGCCAAAAAAACTTCAACTTCTATGGAGGGCACAACTGGTACGAATAATCCGACTTCATTTTTTTCCCATTCATACCTCAGGAATCTGTTGAGCATGGAAAAATGACACTTGAGGTGCAAGAATCAATCAGAAATATTTTCCGAGATAACAGTTATGGGCAAAATCCTTTTCACGTTCAATGTAGGGCACTATTTGTACGAAAAATATAATTTTTTTTTTTTTCTCATTATGACGTGAGGGAGCTGTGGAGCATGGAAAAAAACCACTTTAGGCACAAGAATCGTTCAGAAATGTTTTACGGGCTTAGATTTATGCCAAAAACACTTTTCAACTTCTATGGAAGGCACAACTGGTCCGAAAAATCCGACATCATTTTTATTCCCATTCGGACTTGAGGTATCTGTTCAGCATGGAAAAATGCCACTTTAGGTGCAAGAATCAATCAGAAATGTTTTCCGAGATAAGAGTTATGGGCAAAAATCTTTTCACGTTCAATATAGGGCACTACTTGTACGAAAAATCCAACTTCATTTTTTCCACATTCTGATGTGACGGAGTTGTGGAGCATGGAAAAAAACCACTTTAGGCACAACAATCGTTTAGAAATGTTTTTCGGGCTAATATTTATACCAAAAACTCTTTCCAGCTTCTATGGAGGACACAACTGGTACGAAAAATCCGACTTCATTTTTTTTCCCATTCGGACTTGAGGAATTTGTTGTGCATGTAAAAATGGCACTTTAGGCGCAAGAATCAATCACTAGTGGAAAAAACCTTATATGTCACTTAGTAACAGATGCGGTTTTTGTAAAACCGCATCCAAAAATCAACATTAAAAATGGGAGGGAAAGTTGCGAGTACAATTTGATGCGGTCCTCTTGTGGACCGCATCAGATTAAATAAACTGATACGGTTTATTTAAAATCTGATGCGGTTTGGTGGACCGCATCGATTTTTGTTATTTTTTCGCTCAAAACCCACGTTTCCAACCTTTGGCCCAAAGATGCTTTGAATTATGGTCCGAAGACGCTGAATTATAAGCCTCCTAACACTAACTCCCCTCCTCACTCCTAACCCTAACACTCTCCTCTCCTCCAGACCCAAACTTTCTCTCCTCCCTCATAACCACGCCGTCAAACCCTAATCTCCCTCCTCTCACCTCTCTCTCTCCTCTCTACTCCTCCCTCACACCACACCGTCAGATCCCTCCTCTCTCCTCTTTCCTCTTTCCTCTCTACTATCATTCATCCCTAAGTTCTTTCCTCTTTACTCCTTCATGAAACGAAGAACGATGAATGAAGAAAAATCAGAAAATGAAGAACGAAGAACGAAGAAACGAAGACCGAAAACGGGGAATGAAGAAACGAAGAACGAAATGAAGAGCGAAACAAAGAAATGAAGAGAGGAAGAATCGAAGAACGAAATTGGTTCGTTTGAGTTTTGATGGGATTTAGTTTTTGGATCTGCTTGTAGCGGTTGTTTTTTTTTCTCCATTTTTTCGTTTTTTATACCAGATTTTTTCGTTTTATTTGGGATTTAGTTTTTGGATCTGGTTTTGGATGTAGGTTTTTATTTTGGTTTTTTGGGCTTCCATTTTCTTATAATCTTCGGATTCTTAATTTTTCTCTTTTTCGTTTTCTGGCTCTTAATTTTCGCTTTATTTTGGTTTTTTGTAGCTGTTGGTTTTGGATATGTATTGTAATTTTCTGTACATATATTAATTTTGTATATTTGTTAATTCTGTATATATGTTAATTTCTTATTTCTGTATATTTGTATAATTTTTTTTATATATGTACCTAATTTTCTATGTATTTTGTATAAATTTGGATTGTTTCTATGTATATATATATATATATATATATATATATATATATATATATATATATATATATATATATATATATATATATATATATATATATATATATATATATGTTAGAATTTGCTTTACATTCCACTTTCCAAGTAGAATTTGTTTTACTGTCCACTTCCAAAGTATTCCACAAACAAAGACGCCAAAAACATGAATTTTATAAAAAAATATATATATTGCTGCGGTTTTCCCCATAAACCGCAACAATATATATATTTTTTATTATAAAAATACATTATATTGCTGCGGTTTTCCCCATAAACCGCATCAATATACTGCCTTTTTGTTTTAAAAATATATATTTATGCACGTATGTTCCATCCAACCTCCTTATGCAAGAAGCCGGATGCATCAAGCAGAATGCAGCAGTTGCCACAATATTTTCTGTATAAATTTCGGCAGAGCTCCGTTTGTAAATTGGATAAACCCATAATTGGTAATTAACCTGTACAATATTATATGCAACAACCATCATCCATCATCCAAAATTCATCCAACAACCAACAACCAACATCCATCATCCTCTAAGAACCAATTTTCCTCCAACTTCCACAATCCAAATTCCAAGTTCAACAAGAAATAAATACGATTCAATCCAACCTAGATATCATGCGAATCCAACATATATATATCATGAAATCCAAGTCAATACGATAATGTTGGTTGGTACAAGTTGCACTAAATTATATTCGTTGAAAGGATAAGAGAAACAAAGAAAATTAACATTAACTAACCTACGCAATGCAATTTTCAATAAAGTATCTTGCCCACTTATTTTTCACCTCATTGATTTGATCTTCCATATAAGGATCGAGGGTAAAGGTATGATAAACCTGAAAATAATTCACCAAAGTTAGCCTCAAATAGTTAAATATATAAAATATGAAATGAATAATAAGTGAACAAAAACTTACTTCATCGAAATCCTCCGAACCAGAATATAACGTGAGTACGTCAAAAATGTTACGCATGACAAAATAACCGCACTCCGTGCCTCCTTGTTGTTGTGGGCACTTTATCAAAAGTTTTAAGAAAATGAGGAAATTTATCGTATAATGAGAATGACATAGGCTTTTAATTGAATAAAATAAGTCTATTATACCTGAACACGGTTCCAAAGATGCTTGTCCCGACGAACTTTGTTGCCGCTCATCCGAAACCTCCTAAAAGCACTACATAAAACAACGTCAAATGATTTACACTTTATTTGCTTTATATTATAATTTAAATTCATTTAAAATATATCAAACCAATCAACTTACGCTATCATAGGCGGTCTAATCTTTAACTTCCGCTCCTTGTGTAAGCTAGCGGAATCAAAGACATAAATTATCCCGAGCATGGGACATATGACAAGGAGCATCCAATGACGGCTATTGAAAGATTGAATAACAATAATTACTTAAAAAATTTACATGTCATGCAACAATCAATATTTGTAAAACTATTAAGATAGAATATTACTCTTGAAAGATTGGCTCGAAGATGATACTAGCGCCAACAACGACGGATCCAGTCAAAGCACCATGAATGTAAGTCGTTACATTCTCCAATGCATTCACATCCGCGGTACTCTCCGGACACATCCAACAAATACGAACAGCATCCCCAAATCCATCCAAGTCAAACTGCGTTGCCCTAAAAAAAATAGACAAATGTAAATTTTATGTGGATAATACAACTATCATACAATCAAATGTAAAAAAAATCATAACATTGAATATTGTTACCTCATGTACACCTGGATAATAGAAATATTAAGCATCTCCCCTTTCAGGAACTGAGCAATATCCTCCTTGGTCAGATAAGCGGTGGCATCTTCTGAATAATGGAACAAGGAGCTCGGCAAGGTTACACCAACGGTATCATCGTCTGCGACGGTAAGGGCAAGCGTATCTGCTAACTCCTTACAGTCTTCAGTGAGGGATTCCAAGAACGATACATCATCGACAACTGGAGTATAAGGAGGAGCCGAACCGGCTGAAAGCTGCTGGCTACGACATCTAACAGCCTCCTTCGAAATCCCCTTTTGTTTTTTAGGTGTCGGTGTAACCTAATACTCCCTCCGTCCCAGAATAGTTTGAACACTTTCCTTTTATGTTTGTCCCAAATTAGTTTGAACACTTCTATTTTTGGCATGGTCCCACTATTACTATATTATTTGTTTTACACTCCTTTGGCCCACACTCTACCTTTATCAATAAAAAGTTACCCAACTTTCTCTCTCATCCAATAAAAAATACCCTACTAACTCCTATCACATCTACTTTTTTAATAAAATAACATTTGATAACCACACTACAGCTTATCATCTTAAACTACGTGTCCCAACAAGTGTTCAGATTTTTCTGGGACGGAGGGAGTAATAATTTTTGAGAACGCGCATAAGATTATGTAATTTTTAAATTTAATGCTATTATTTTTACAAAAATGGATAAAATTTGAACAATTACCTCATGACCAAATATTTGCACTAAATGTTTTGGCCATTGCACCCACGTACCCAAAGCAGTTACTGTAGTGTCGATTTCAAATGCAGGGATGGGGACAGGTAGTGGCAAATGACCATACTTCTCTACAAAACGATGAATTTTCACTCAAAGGTGATCATTCATCATTCTAGACCCATGAACTGTAGTGGTCTCATCAAAAGCATAAGAATGTGCATCTGCCACTAGACAAGTCTTTCCACTAGTTGGATCTATCAAATACAATCGACATGGAGTCTCGTCCTAACAATAACGTAAAGTTCTAATTATGTAAGATAATTATTTGTATAAAGCACATGTATATATGATAATTATTTGCATAAAGCACATGTATATATGATAAATATATGTACCTTTAACCGAGGAGAATGAGTGTCGGAAAATCCAGATAGTGGAGTACGTAGTTGAGTGGGCTGTGAAGTAGATGGCCCAGTAGATGGTGAAGCAGATGATGGAACAAATGGTGAAGCAGATTATGGAACAAATGGTGGAAAAGGTAGCTGCGTGGGCTGAAAAGTAGCTGGCCCAGTAGATGGTGAAGCAGGTGATGGAACAAATGGTGCAACAAATGGTGGAGTAGGTAGTTGAGTTGGCTGTGAAAGCGCCACATTCTACATATATGTTGCAATGTCATTTCTCCAACTTTCAGTCATTTTCTGCATGAATGCTTCCTCTTGTTCCTGACTCGAGCTCCAATAGTTCCTCGGAGGTGGACGACCAAAAGCCTTCCTATAGCCAACATTGTTGCCTCCAAAACCATAACAATAACCCGAATGATCAGGCTTCTCTCCAAGAGCCATAAAAAGGGCTTCTTTGTTACGTACCGGAGTGAACTCACCCTTGGCTTGCTTCTCCTTGTACTCCAACTGCCCAAAAAACAAGTTACAAATAATAATGTATTTAATAAAGAAAAAACATATATATGTCAAACTAAAAGTTATGGTGATATACATACGTATTTGTCAGCTGCAATCTTTGTTTCCTCAACTGGAATAAATCGTTGTTTAGTGACTGGATCTTTCTTATGCATCGCGTACCACCAGTCATCACCCCGATTAACATGAGAGGACACCGAGGAGGATGGTGTACTAGATGACGATCCAGAATCAAAACTAGTTGGACATAAGTTCTCCTGCTTTCACAACTCTCTAGCATCCCCATAGTCCCTTTGACCTAAGTGCTGATGATGTGTATTCTTTTTTGCACTCTCGAGCGCCTTTTCTCGCTTTTTCTGCAATAAAAAACACATTAAGTTAGTAGAATATAATTTAAGTTAATAAAACCAAGTTAATTTGATTATAAACTTACTACAGCCTCATCTGACGTCATAGCCGCTTTGAAGGTAAGCCAATCCTCCATCTTGATGTGCTTGTATACATCAGGTGGAGTATCACCTAGCTTCTCTTTCTTTGATCTGACTCTGGTCATTGTGATCCAACCAGATACCAATTTGCTCTTCAAATCCTTCCATCTAGAGTTCACAACAATCAAGTAGTGCCTCCTATAGCTTATCTCTTCCGGAAGGTGAAGTATATTCTGTTTTCCATCATAAACAAATAAATAAGCACGTTAGGTCATCATTAGTACAATAAATCCCAAAATTGTAAATGAAACATATCTTACCATAGTGTCTGTCCACATCAAATCCAACAGGGCAGGAGAAATGTTTTTCCATTTCCATTTGATGTTAGCCCTGCGTATTGAAAGACTGACCCAAATACCATACTTGGCTCGATATAGACCTAATAGAAAAAACATTTAGAAATCCAAACATTAAATCGTAAGCATGATAAATTATAACTATCTTACAATCAATAATTACCTGTTGGTCTCCCCAATTCATCAAACTGTAAGTACATATCTTCTGTGTTGTGGAGATTCATCGTGGGACCTCTTTTACTCTTTCTAGATGCCTTTGTCTTCCCACCTGACTTCTTCCCCCTCCCTTGTGCACCATAATATGCACTGGTCTGACAAGGATCTAAGAATCAAAATAAGGAAACTAAATTAGAGAACGAACAAATAAATGACATATTCAATATTACAATAATCAAATAAGCGCGAACCTGAGGGGGTGGCTGACGTGGATCAGATGTCACCTCAATGTTAAGTAAAGCATTCCTATCAGCTTCTAGTTCCATTGTTTCCATCCAAGCATCAAACGCATCTGCAACACGATCACTGTCCTCCCCCTGGTCAGCCTCCTTTTCTGGGTGAAATGGTGGACTGATCGCCCGAGCCGTCACTAGCCATATATGTATCATATACATAGAAACAACAAAAAGTGTTAACAAAATTTAAAATAATATATATCAACACATTATTGTAATGAAATATATTATAAGTACATCAATTTATAATTTAAATTACTCATATAGAACATTTTTTACCTTTAATTTTGGTCAATAGGTTGCTCGATGACCGTTATACCTTCTTGGTGATCCATTCACATGTAACTATTTTCAGTATCAGACACATCCATCATATCATCACTTGGGATTGAGAAAGGGGGGATATCATCAAACTTATCATATTCTTCTTCGTCGTCAACATCACCTACTCCTAAAATTCACCTTTTACCATTAACAACAATGCACCACCGAGTGTCTACGAGGATCGAATACATAAAACACTTGTTTTGCTTGTGATGCGAGGATAAAAGGTTCTTCAGTGTCACGCAGACGACTCATATCGACTAGAGTAAAACCACACTCATCCGTTCGCAAACCACGTCTATTATCCGCCCACATGCATTAAAAAATAGGCATAGTGAAGGCACAATAATCGAGCTCCCATATTTCCTGAATGATCCCATAATATGATTGTTTAGCATCAATCGGAGTTTTATCCTTTGCACTCGCATACTCCCTAGATGATGCAACCATTGAAACCCCACAATTCTGTACCACCATTGATTTCTTGTCCTGACGTTCAGTGTAAAAGGTATATCCATTGATATCATACCCCTCATACGATTTAAAACTGTCACGTGGACCGTATGCCAACCACTTAAATGTATCGGGTACATGATGGTTGTTTGCAGACAATTCAGCAATTACTTTATTGTGGAACCAATCAATGAAAGACCTGTTATGCTCATTCATCAACGCCCTCTCCCCTTTTGACGGGTTTTTGTGGCGCAATTCACGCATATGTCTCTCGAAGTATGGATTAACTTCAGTAACATGGTGCAACACGAAAAGATGAGCTTTATTCAACTCACTCAATGAAGGCGGAATATGTCGCATTCCGACCCCACCCTTGCCTTCTAACCTTCCCTCATGTCTGGACTTTGGAAGACCTATCGTCACAGCCTTAGCAAAATGAGAAGAACAATATCCTCCAACCTCTTCGGCAATTGTTCCTTGAATAATACTCGCCTCTGGTCTTGTTGGGTTCCTCACTTTCTTTATCAAAGAACCCATATGTCTCTCAAAAGGGTATGCCCATCTTAAAAACACAGGGCCACACAGTTTAATCTCTCTTATCAAATGAAGGACTAAGTGAACCATAATGTCAAAAAAAGAAGGTGGAAAATACATCTCAAATTGACAAAGAGTTATCACCACCTCATTTTGCAAAGCATCCAACTTATCAGGGTCAAGTACCTTGTTGCATATGGTATTGAAAAATGAACACAACCTCGTGATGGCAAGCCTCGACATGTTTTGGAAGAATCCCGCGTATTGCAATCGGCAAAAAACACTTGCATCAACACATGACAGTCATGGGACTTCACCCATTAATTTCGCACCCAGTCATAAAAACAAGTCTTCTCATGTTAGATGAGTATCCAGTGGGAACCTTAATACCGTATAAACACTCACAGAACAATTGTTTCTCTTGCCTAGACAATGTATAACAAGCTGGAGGCAAATACGTTGTTGTTCTCTTTCATTTCTTAGCTTTTTCCTTAACCTTTGGCCATAAATTAGGCTGAATCTTCAATTTCTCCATATCTCTACGAACCTTCAGACCATCCTTAGTCTTTCCCGGCAAATTCAACAGAGTACCAATAATTGCATCACAAACATTTTTTTCAATATGCATTACGTCGAGACAATGTCTAACTCGGTAAGTATTTCCAATAAGGAAGTCTCCGAATATAGACTCTTTTTCCAAATGACACCATCATCTTCCGAAGGTTTAACCCCCTTACCAAATATTGTGCCCATCCCCTTAACACGATTATAAACTTCTTTTCCGGTCAACGGTCTAGGAGCTGGAGCATTTTCAACTAACCCGTTAAATGGTGCTTTTTTCTTTCGATATGGATGAGAATTATGTAGGAATTGCCTATTAATGATATAGACATGTTTCCCACAATGTGGCAAAAGTGTAGCCTCCATGCCATTCTGACAAATGGGACATGCCTTTTTTCCTTTGTCCTTATACCCTGACCAATTGCCATAAGCTGGATAATCATTTATAGTACAGAATAGCATAGCACGAAGCCTGAAATCTTCATTGGAATAAGCATCAAACACCATAACACCTTCGTCCCACATCTTTTTGAGATCTTCGATGAGAGGTGCAATATAGATGTCTATATCATTTCCCGGCTTCTTAGGCCCATAAATTAAGAGAGACAACATAATATACTTCCGCTTCATGCACAACCATGGAGGAAGATTGTATATCACTAAAAGGACAGGCCAAGTACTATGTTGATTACTCAAAGTACCGTAAGGGTTCATTCTGTCCGTACACAATGCAAGTCTCAAGTTCCTAGCTTCCTGACCAAATTCCCTATATCTGGAATCTATAGCCTTCCATTGAGGAGAATCTGCTGGATGCTTAAGCATCTCATCTTTCTTTCTCCGATCAGCATGCCATCTTAGGTTATTTGCATCTGCTTTAATAGAAAAGAGCCTCTTGAACCTTGGCACAATTGGAAGATACCACAACACTTTCGTAGAAGGACCCGTCTTGCCCGCCCAGGGCTCAACCCCATACGGTAATTTATAGCGGGACTTACCACACCTCGGGCATTCATAAAGGTCCGCATACTCATTTCGATACAACAAACAATCACTCGGACATGCATCAATCCGCTCATATTCTAAACCCAAAGGACACATTAATTGTTAGGCATAGTAGGTGAATTTTGGTAATAAATTACCCTCAGGAAACATATCTTGTAAAGCTTCTAAGAGTTCTGTGAAGCCTACATCAGTCAAATTATGTTTCGCTTTGATGTTGAAAAGGGTTAAAACCCCACTCAATTGAGTGTATTTTGTACACCCTAGATAAAGGGGTTTCCCAGCAGCTTCAGACAAGCCGTCAAAGACTCGTGGCCGCTCATTAAAATGGTCACGGGCCCCTTCAACATCTCACCTAATCAATTATCACCAAACTCTTCATCCTCAGTGTCACTATTATCTTCGTGGTCATTTTCATTACTTACTACATCATCACCTTCAATCCTAACATGATCTTCAATCACAACTTCATTCTCAACCCCAACATTCGACATATCAATCTCTAATGAGTTAATATTGCAAACATCAACAATAACCCTATTTTGAGTATGAGTATATTTTCCCTTCTCACCATGCCATAACCAAATATAATACTCAGCCCTAAATCCACGATGAATAATATGATCCCTTATGGTCCTAATATCAGAAATCGTATTCACATTGTAGCAATCAACACATGGACAATAAATCTCATCCTCGCAAGTAAGTTGTTGATGCTCTACAGCACGTTTACAAAACTCATTCACACCTTGTACGAACTCCAACGTATTCCGCTTTCCATACATCCAACTTCGATCCATTTCTAAAAACCCCCACACATACATACATACATCAAAAATTATTATCAATAGAAAAATTCACATAAATATAACACAACAAGCTAATATTCAATGCATGCTTCCATTGGGTCCTTATCACTCCAACCTAACCAATCCTTAAACGTCCAATTCCACTAGTGAATGCATGTATCATCTTTGATTCTAAGTGAAATTCGGCAGCATTTCCCTTCAGTTCTCCAAGTACACGATGAAGATAGTTGCTTATCTAATATGTACCCGGAGAACAAATTAGGGAAATGATTAACTGTATTTCACTTAGAATCAAAGAATAAACACACATTCACTACCTAAGTGAGATGTGACGTTTAAGAACAGTCCCAAAACGGAGACTATTCAAGACTTACTCCGAATGAGTAAGTCTTGAACGGGTATCTAGGTATTATGATGTACATAAAAACAATCGCATTCAAGCGATTCCAAGTCATCACCAAACAACAAATACCAAACCATTCCTTAGATTTCCCTTCCCCTCCCATTGGTGAGTCTATCAATATGAAGGCATTGCAAAAACAATCGCATTGTACATACAAACAATCGCATTCAAGCGAATCCAAGTCATCACCAAACAACAAATACCAAACCATGCCTTTGATTTCCCTTCCCCTTCCCATTGGTGAGTCTATCAATATGAAGGCGTTGCAAAAATAATCCCATTATACATATCACTTCAAATAGAGAACTTATGCAAAAACAATCCCGTATAACATTCTAGGGCATACAAAAACTTAAGCAAAATCATCACAAAATTAGTTTTTAATCCTCAAATCTTATAACTAATCATATATATACATTATATTGAGCATTTTTAACTACTATTTAAGCCAAATTTTTTATTAAGGCACTATTAAATAAGAAAATTGAAAATTAATAAGAAATTACTCCCTCCGTCCCAAAATACTCTTGACACTTATCAAGGCACGTAGTTTTAAATGATAAGTTGTTGTTTGGTTATCAATTGTTATTTTATTGAAAAGTAGATGTGATAGGAGTTAGTAGTTAGTAAAAGTAGTATTATTTTATTTTAAGGAGAGTGAATGTGGGCCATGGTTATAGTTGTTATGTAATTGGAGTGGTATTATTTTATTTGGAGGAGAGAGAGTGTGGGCCAATGTTTAAAAGGTAGAAGGATTAAAATAATAGTGGGTGATACCCAAAAATAGAAGTGTAAAGAGTATTCTGGGACAGATGAAAAAGGAAAGTGTAAAGAGTATTATGGGACGGAGGGAGTATGAAAACTAACCTCCTATGACAAGGGGAAGGTGGCACCGGCGGTGAAGAATGGTAGTGGCGGCGGTGAACGGAGGAGAGGGGCGAAAACCCGTCGGTGGAAAAGAAGGGCGAAAACCCGTCGGTGGAGGAGAAAACCGCACCAAAGAGTGTGAGAAGCGGGCGAAAAACGGGAAACTTAACTCTTGTCGCCGAAAATATAACCCAGATCTGGCGAGTAACGCGAACCCTTGTCGCTGAAAACCGGAACCTTTTCGCCGGAAATTGTAAGAGAGTGAGAGAGTGAGAGAGTGTGAGAGTAGAGAGAGAGAGTCGAGAGAAACAGTGAAGGCAAAAAAAAGAAACCCGTGTTTTTTTTACATCGGCGCAAACATATTCTTAGCAGGTTTTTCAAAGAACCAAGAATATATTAAAATAATATTTTTTTAATATTATTTTAATATATTGCTGCTGGTCCTTGGCGAAAACCGCAAAGAATATGTTTGCGCCGGATCTGGTCAAACGAGACAACTTTTTTCAAAAAAATTCCGTTGGAATTATATTGTTGCCGTTTTCAGTAGAAACCGCAGCAATATGGTTGGTCAAATAGTCAACTTGTTACAAAAAAATCCGTTGGAACTATATTGCTGCGGTTTTCGGCCGAAACCGCAGCAATATGGTTATTTGATATTTAACCTTTTCTTTTTACGTGATATATATTGCTGAAAATGGGTAAAACCGCAGCAATACAACCGCAACAATAAACATTTATTCTTCTAGTGGTTATGGGCAAAAATCTATTCACGTTCAATGTAGGGCATTACGTGTACGAAAAATCCAAATTCATTTTTCCCACATTGTGACGTGACGGAGTTGTAGAGCATGGGAAAAAAACACTTTAGGCACAAGAATTGTTTAGAAATGTTTTTCGGGCTAATATAAGATTTATGCCAAAAACACTTTTCAACTTCTATGCAAGGCACAACTGGTACGAAAAATCCGACATCATTTTTTTTCCCATTCGGACTTGAGGTATCTGTTCAGCATGGAAAAATGCCACTTTAGGTGCAAGAATCAATCTGAAATGTTTTCCGAGATAAAAGTTATAGGCAAAATACTTTTCACGTTCAATGTAGGGCACTACGTTTACGAAAAATCCGACTTCAAATTTTTCCCATTCGGACTTGAGGAATCTGTTGAGCATGTAAAAATGGCACTTTAGGCGCAAGAATCAATCAGAAATGTTTTCCGAGATAAATGTTATAGGCAAAATACTTTTCACGTTCAATGCAGGCTGTACGAAAAATCCAACTTTCATTTTTTCCTCATTCTGACGTGACGGAGCTTTGGAGGATGGGAAAAAATCCACTTTAGGTGCAAGAATCGTTTAGAAATTTTTTTCGGGCTAAGAGTTATGCATAAAACACTTTTCAGTTTCTATGGAGGGCAACCCTGGTACGAAAAATCCAACTTCATTTTTTTCCCATTCGGACTTGAGGAATATGTAGAGCATGAAAAAATGCCACTTGAGGCGCAATAATCAATCAGAAATGTTTTCCGAGATAAGAGTTTTGGGCAAAATACTTTTCAGGTTCAATGTAGGGCACTACTTGTACGAAAAATCCAACTTCATTTTTTCCACATTCTGACGTGACGGAGCTGTGGTATGTATAAAAAACCACATTAGGCACAAGAATCGTTTAGAAATGTTTTTCGGGCTAAGAGTTCTGCCAAAAACACTTTTCAGCTTCTATGGAGGACACAACTAGTACGAAAAATCCGACTTCATTTTTTTCCCATTCGTACTTGAGGAATCTGTTGAGCATGTAAAATTGCCACTTGAGGCGCAAGAATCAATCAGAAATTTTTTCCGAGATAAGAGTTATGGGCAAAATACTTTTCACGTTCAATGTAGGCACTACTTGTACGAAAAATCCAACTTCATTTTTTCCAAATTCCGACGTGATCGAACCGTGGATCACGGAAAAAAAAAACCACTTTCGGCACAAGAATCATTTAGAAATGTTTTTCGGGCTAAGAATTATGCCAAAACATTTTTCGCTTTCTATTCAGGGCACAACAGTCCGAAAAATCCGATTCATTTTTTCCCATTCGGACTTGAGGTATTTATTGAGCATGGAAAAATGTCACTTTAGGGGCAAGAATCAATCAGAAATATTTTCCGAGATAAGAGTTATGGGCGAAATGCTTTTCACGTTCAATGTAAGGCACTACTTGTACGAAAAATTCAACTTCATTTTTTCCACATTCAGACGTGATGGAGTTGTGGATCATGGAAAAAAACGACTTTCGGCACAAGAATCGTTTAGAAATGTTTTTCGAGCTAAGAGTTATGCTAAAAATACTTTTCAGCTTCTATGGAGGACACAACTGGTACGAAAAATCCGACTTCATTTTTTTTCCATTCGGACTTGAGAAATCTGATGAGCACGTAAAAATGGAACTTTAGGCGCAAGAATCAATCAGAAATGTTTTCCGAGATAAATGTTATAGCCAAAATACTTTTCACGTTCAATGTAGGCTGTACGAAAAATCCAACTTTCATTTTTTCCTCATTCTGACGTGACGGAGCTTTGGAGGATGGGAAAAATTCCACTTTAGGTGCAAGAATCGTTTAGAAATTTTTTTCGGGCTAAGAGTTATGCATAAAACACTTTTCAGTTTCTATGGAGGGCAACCCTGGTACGAAAAATCCAACTTCATTTTTTTCCCATTCGGACTTGTGGAATATGTCGAGCATGAAAAAATGCCACTTGAGGCGCAAGAATCAATCAGAAATTTTTTCCGAGATAAGAGTTTTGGGCAAAATACTTTTCAGGTTCAATGTAGGGCACTACTTGTACGAAAAATCCAACTTCATTTTTTCCACATTCTGACGTGACGGAGCTGTGGAATGCATAAAAAACCACTTTAGGCACAAGAATCGTTTAGAAATGTTTTTCGGCTAAGAGTTCCCGCAAAAACACTTTTCAACCTCTATGGAGGACACAACCGGGTACGGAAAATCCGACTTCATTTTTTTCCCATTCGGACTTTAGGAATATGTTGAGCATGAAAAAATGGCACTTGAAGCGCAAGAATCAATCGAAATGTTTTCCGAGATAAGAGTTATGGGCAAAATACTTTTCACGTTCAATTCGGGCACTACTTGCACGAAAAATCCAACTTCATTTTTTTAACATTCTAACGTGAGGGAGTTGTGGAGAATAGAAAAAAACCACTTTAGGCACAACAATCATTTAGAAATGTTTTTCGGGCTAATAGTTATGCCAAAAACACTTTTCAGCTTCTATGGAGGACACAACTGGTACGAAAAATCCGACTTCATTTTCTTCCCATTCGTACTTGAGGAATCATTGAGCATGTAAAAATGCCACTTGAGGCGCAAGAATCAATCGAAATTTTTTCCGAGATAAGAGTTATGGGCAAAATACTTTTCACGTTCAATATAGGGCACTACTTGTACGAAAAAATCCAACTTCATTTTTTCCACATTCGCGACGTGATCGAGCCGTGGATCACGGAAAAAAACCACTTTCGGCACAAGAATCATTTAGAAATGTTTTTCGGGCTAAGAATTATGCCAAAACACTTTTCACTTCTATTCAGAGGACAACAGTCCGAAAAATCAGATTCATTTTTTCCCATTCGGACTTGAGGTATTTATTGAGCATGGAAAAATGTCACTTTAGGGGCAAGAATCAATCGAAATATTTTCCGAGATAAGAGTTATGGGCGAAATACTTTTCACATTCAATGTAAGGCACTACTTGTACGAAAAATCCAACTTCATTTTTTCCACATTCGGACGTGATGGAGTTGTGGATCATGGAAAAAAACGACTTTCGGCATAAGAATCGTTTAGAAATCTTTTTCGAGCTAAGAGTTATGCCAAAAACATTTTTCAGCCTTCCTATTCGGAGGCACAACCGGTCCTAAAATTCCGATTCATTTTTTCCCATTCGGACTTGAGGTATTTATTGAGCATGGAAAAATGTAACTTTAGGGGCAAGAATCAATCGAAATGTTTTCCGAGATAAGATTTATGGGCAAAATACTTTTCACGTTCAATGTAGGGCTCTACTTGTACGAAAAACCCAACTTCATTTTTTCTACATTCAGACGTGACGGAGCAGTGGATCATAGAAAAAAACGACTTTCGACACAAGAATCGTTTAGAAATATTTTTCGGGCTAAGAGTTATACCAAAAACACTTTTAGCTTCAATTCAGGGCACAACTGGTCCGAAAAATCCGATTCATTTTTTCCCATTCGGACTTGAGGTATTTAATCGGCATGGAAAATTGTCAATTTAGGGGGAAGAATCAATCAGAAATTTTTTCCGAGATATGAGTTATGGGCAAAATACTTTTCACGTTCAATGTAGGGCACTACTTGTACGAAAAATCCAACTTCATTTTTTCCACATTCGACGTGACTGAGCCGGAGGTATGTATAAAAAACCACTTTCGGCACAAGAATCGTTTCGAAATGTTTTTCGGGCTAAGAGTTCTGCCAAAAACACTTTTCAGCTTTTATGGAGGACACAACTGGTACGAAAAATCCGACTTCATTTTTTTCCCATTCGGACTTTAGGAATATGTTGAGCATGAAAAAATGGCACTTGAAGCGCAAGAATCAATCAGAAATGTTTTCCGAGATAAGATTTATGGGCAAAATACTTTTCACGTTCAATGTAGGGCACTACATTTACGAAAAATCCAACTTCATTTTTTCCACATTCAGACGTGACGGAGCTGTGGATCATGGAAAAAAACGACTTTCGGCACAAGAATCGTTTAGAAATATTTTTCAGGCTAAGAGTTATACCAAAAAAACTTTCAGCTTCAATTCAGGGCACAACTGGTCCGAAAAATCCGATTCATTTTTCCCATTCGGACTTGAGGTATTTATTGAGCATGGAAAATTGTCACTTTTGGGGCAAAAATCAATCAGAAATTTTTTCCGAGATATGAGTTATGGGCAAAATACTTTTCACGTTCAATGTAGGGCACTACTTGTACGAAAAATCCAACTTCTTTTTTTCCACAATCTGACGTGAAAGAGCTATGGTATGTATAAAAAACCACTTTAGGCACAACAATCGTTTAAAAATGTTTTTCGGGCTAATAGTTATGCCAAAAAAACATTTTTCAGCTTCTTTGGAGGACACAACTGGTACGAAAAATCCGACTTTATTTTTTGTCCCTTTCGGACTTAAGGAATCTGTTGAGCATGTAAAAATGCCACTAGAGGCGCGAGATTCAATCAGAAATTTTTTCCGAGATAGGAGTTATGGGCAAAATATTTTTCACGTTCAATGCAGGGCACTACTTGTACGAAAAATACAACTTCATTTTTTTCCACATTCTATCGTGAGGGAGCTATGGAGCATGGAAAAAAAACCACTTTCGGCACAACAATCGTTTAGAAATGTTTTTCGGGCTAATAATTATGCCAAAAACACTTTTCAGCTTCTATGGAGGACACAACTGGTATGAAAAATCCGACTTCATTTTTTTCCCATTCGTACTTGAGGAATGTGTTGAGCATGTAAAAATGCCACTTGAGGTGCAAGAATCAATCAGAAATTTTTTCCGAGATAAGAGATATGGGCAAAATACTTTTCACATTCAATGTAGGGCACTACTTGTACGAAAAATCCAACTTCATATTTTCCACATTCTGACGTGACGGAGCTGTGGATCATGGAAAAAAAACCACTTTCGGCACAAGAATCATTTATAAATGTTTTTCGGGCTAAGAATTATGCCAAAACACTTTTCGGCTTCTATTGAGGGCACAACTGGTCCGAAAAATCCGATTCATTTTTTCCCATTCGGACTTGAGGTATTTATTGAGCATGGAAAAATGTCACTTTAGGGGCAAGAATCAATCAGAAATGTTTTCTGAGATAAGATTTATGGGCAAAATACTTTTCACGTTCAATGTAGGGCACTACTTGTACGAAAAATCCAACTTCATTTTTTCCACATTCTGACGTGACGGAGCTGTGGTATGTATAAAAAACCACATTAGGCACAAGAATCGTTTAGAAATGTTTTTCGGGCTAAGAGTTCTGCCAAAAACACTTTTCAGCTTCTATGGAGGACACAACTAGTACGAAAAATCCGACTTCATTTTTTTCCCATTCGTACTTGAGGAATCTGTTGAGCATGTAAAATTGCCACTTGAGGCGCAAGAATCAATCAGAAATTTTTTCCGAGATAAGAGTTATGGGCAAAATACTTTTCACGTTCAATGTAGGCACTACTTGTACGAAAAATCCAACTTCATTTTTTCCAAATTCTGACGTGACTGAACTGTGGATCACGGAAAAAAAAACCACTTTCGGCACAAGAATCATTTAGAAATGTTTTTCGGGCTAAGAATTATGCCAAAACATTTTTCAGCTTCTATTCAGGGCACAACAGGTCCGAAAAATCCGATTCATTTTTTCCCATTCGGACTTGAGGTATTTATTGAGCATGGAAAAATGTCACTTTAGGGGCAAGAATCAATCAGAAATATTTTCCGAGATAAGAGTTATGGGCGAAATGCTTTTCACGTTCAATGTAAGGCACTACTTGTACGAAAAATTCAACTTCATTTTTTCCACATTCGGACGTGATGGAGTTGTGGATCATGGAAAAAAACGACTTTCGGCACAAGAATCGTTTAGAAATGTTTTTCGAGCTAAGAGTTATGCCAAAAATACTTTTCGGCTTCTATGGAGGACACAACCGGTACGAAAAATCCGACTTCATTTTTTTTCCATTCGGACTTGAGAAATCTGATGAGCACGTAAAAATGGAACTTTAGGCGCAAGAATCAATCAGAAATGTTTTCCGAGATAAATGTTATAGCCAAAATACTTTTCACGTTCAATGTAGGCTGTACGAAAAATCCAACTTTCATTTTTTCCTCATTCTGACGTGACGGAGCTTTGGAGGATGGGAAAAATTCCACTTTAGGTGCAAGAATCGTTTAGAAATTTTTTTCGGGCTAAGAGTTATGCATAAAACACTTTTCAGTTTCTATGGAGGGCAACCCCTGGTACGAAAAATCCAACTTCATTTTTTTCCCATTCGGACTTGAGGAATATGTCGAGCATGAAAAAATGCCACTTGAGGCGCAAGAATCAATCAGAAATTTTTTCCGAGATAAGAGTTTTGGGCAAAATACTTTTCAGGTTCAATGTAGGGCACTACTTGTACGAAAAATCCAACTTCATTTTTTCCACATTCTGACGTGACGGAGCTGTGGAATGCATAAAAAACCACTTTAGGCACAAGAATCGTTTAGAAATGTTTTTCGGGCTAAGAGTTCTGCCAAAAACACTTTTCAGCTTCTATGGAGGACACAACTGGTACGGAAAATCCGACTTCATTTTTTTCCCATTCGGACTTTAGGAATATGTTGAGCATGAAAAAATGGCACTTGAAGCGCAAGAATCAATCAGAAATGTTTTCCGAGATAAGAGTTATGGGCAAAATACTTTTCACGTTCAATTCAGGGCACTACTTGCACGAAAAATCCAACTTCATTTTTTTAACATTCTAACGTGAGGGAGTTGTGGAGAATAGAAAAAAACCACTTTAGGCACAACAATCATTTAGAAATGTTTTTCGGGCTAATAGTTATGCCAAAAACACTTTTCAGCTTCTATGGAGGACACAACTGGTACGAAAAATCCGACTTCATTTTCTTCCCATTCGTACTTGAGGAATCTGTTGAGCATGTAAAAATGCCACTTGAGGCGCAAGAATCAATCAGAAATTTTTTCCGAGATAAGAGTTATGGGCAAAATACTTTTCACGTTCAATATAGGGCACTACTTGTACGAAAAATCCAACTTCATTTTTTCCACATTCCGACGTGATCGAGCCGTGGATCACGGAAAAAAAAACCACTTTCGGCACAAGAATCATTTAGAAATGTTTTTCGGGCTAAGAATTATGCCAAAACACTTTTCAACTTCTATTCGAGGCACAACAGTCCGAAAAATCAGATTCATTTTTTCCCATTCGGACTTGAGGTATTTATTGAGCATGGAAAAATGTCACTTTAGGGGCAAGAATCAATCAGAAATATTTTCCGAGATAAGAGTTATGGGCGAAATACTTTTCACGTTCAATGTAAGGCACTACTTGTACGAAAAATCCAACTTCATTTTTTCCACATTCGGACGTGATGGAGTTGTGGATCATGGAAAAAACGACTTTCGGCATAAGAATCGTTTAGAAATCTTTTTCGAGCTAAGAGTTATGCCAAAAACATTTTTCGCCTTCTATTCGGGAGCACAACCGGTCCTAAAATTCCGATTCATTTTTTCCCATTCGGACTTGAGGTATTTATTGAGCATGGAAAAATGTAACTTTAGGGGCAAGAATCAATCGAAATGTTTTCCGAGATAAGATTTATGGGCAAAATACTTTTCACGTTCAATGTAGGGCTCTACTTGTACGAAAAACCCAACTTCATTTTTTTCTACATTCGGACGTGACGGAGCAATGGATCATAGAAAAAACGACTTTCGACACAAGAATCGTTTAGAAATATTTTTCCGAGATAAGAGTTTTGGGCAAAATACTTTTCAGGTTCAATGTAGGGCACTACTTGTACGAAAAATCCAACTTCATTTTTTCCACATTCTGACGTGACGGAGCTGTGGAATGCATAAAAAACCACTTTAGGCACAAGAATCGTTTAGAAATGTTTTTCGGGCTAAGAGTTACGCCAAAACACTTTTCGGCTTCTATGGAGGACACAACCGGGTACGGAAAATCCGACTTCATTTTTTTTCCCATTCGGACTTTAGGAATATGTTGAGCATGAAAAAATGGCACTTGAAGCGCAAGAATCAATCAGAAATGTTTTCCGAGATAAGAGTTATGGGCAAAATACTTTTCACGTTCAATTCAGGGCACTACTTGCACGAAAAATCCAACTTCATTTTTTTAACATTCTAACGTGAGGGAGTTGTGGAGAATAGAAAAAAACCACTTTAGGCACAACAATCATTTAGAAATGTTTTTCGGGCTAATAGTTATGCCAAAAACACTTTTCAGCTTCTATGGAGGACACAACTGGTACGAAAAATCCGACTTCATTTTCTTCCCATTCGTACTTGAGGAATCTGTTGAGCATGTAAAAATGCCACTTGAGGCGCAAGAATCAATCAGAAATTTTTTCCGAGATAAGAGTTATGGGCAAAATACTTTTCACGTTCAATATAGGGCACTACTTGTACGAAAAATCCAACTTCATTTTTTCCACATTCTGACGTGACTGAGCTGTGGATCACGGAAAAAAAACCACTTTCGGCACAAGAATCATTTAGAAATGTTTTTCGGGCTAAGAATTATGCCAAAACACTTTTCAGCTTCTATTCAGGGCACAACAGGTCCGAAAAATCAGATTCATTTTTTCCCATTCGGACTTGAGGTATTTATTGAGCATGGAAAAATGTAACTTTAGGGGCAAGAATCAATCAGAAATGTTTTCCGAGATAAGATTTATGGGCAAAATACTTTTCACGTTCAATGTAGGGCTCTACTTGTACGAAAAACCCAACTTCATTTTTTCTACATTCAGACGTGACGGAGCAGTGGATCATAGAAAAAAACGACTTTCGACACAAGAATCGTTTAGAAATATTTTTCGGGCTAAGAGTTATACCAAAAACACTTTTAGCTTCAATTCAGGGCACAACTGGTCCGAAAAATCCGATTCATTTTTTCCCATTCGGACTTGAGGTATTTAATCAGCATGGAAAATTGTCAATTTAGGGGGAAGAATCAATCAGAAATTTTTTCCGAGATATGAGTTATGGGCAAAATACTTTTCACGTTCAATGTAGGGCACTACTTGTACGAAAAATCCAACTTCATTTTTTCCACATTCTGACGTGACGGAGCTGTGGTATGTATAAAAAACCACTTTCGGCACAAGAATCGTTTCGAAATGTTTTTCGGGCTAAGAGTTCTGCCAAAAACACTTTTCAGCTTCTATGGAGGACACAACTGGTACGAAAAATCCGACTTCATTTTTTTCCCATTCGGACTTTAGGAATATGTTGAGCATGAAAAAATGGCACTTGAAGCGCAAGAATCAATCAGAAATGTTTTCCGAGATAAGATTTATGGGCAAAATACTTTTCACGTTCAATGTAGGGCACTACATTTACGAAAAATCCAACTTCATTTTTTCCACATTCGGACGTGACTGAGCCGTGGATCATGGAAAAAACGACTTTCGGCACAAGAATCGTTTAGAAATATTTTTCGGGCTAAGAGTTATACCAAAAAAACTTTCGGCTTCAATTCAGGGCAACCGGTCCGAAAAATCCGATTCATTTTTCCCATTCGGACTTGAGGTATTTATTGAGCATGGAAAATTGTCACTTTTGGGGCAAAAATCAATCAGAAATTTTTTCCGAGATATGAGTTATGGGCAAAATACTTTTCACGTTCAATGTAGGGCACTACTTGTACGAAAAATCCAACTTCTTTTTTTCCACAATCTGACGTGAAAGAGCTATGGTATGTATAAAAAACCACTTTAGGCACAACAATCGTTAAAAAATGTTTTTCGGGCTAATAGTTATGCCAAAAAAACACTTTTCAGCTTCTTTTGAGGACACAACCGGTACGAAAATCCGACTTTATTTTTTGTCCCTTTCGGACTTAAGGAATACGTTGAGCATGTAAAAATGCCACTAGAGGCGCGAGATTCAATCGAAATTTTTTCCGAGATAGGAGTTATGGGCAAAATATTTTTCACGTTCAATGCGGGGCACTACTTGTACGAAAAATACAACTTCATTTTTTTCCACATTCTATCGTGAGGGAGCTATGGAGCATGGAAAAAAAACCACTTTCGGCACAACAATCGTTTAGAAATATTTTTCGGGCTAATAATTATGCCAAAAACACTTTTCAGCTTCTATGGAGGACACAACCGGTATGAAAAATCCGACTTCATTTTTTTCCCATTCGTACTTGAGGAATGTGTTGAGCATGTAAAAATGCCACTTGAGGTGCAAGAATCAATCAGAAATTTTTTCCGAGATAAGAGATATGGGCAAAATACTTTTCACATTCAATGTAGGGCACCACTTGTACGAAAAATCCAACTTCATATTTTCCACATTCTGACGTGACGGAGCTGTGGATCATGGAAAAAAAACCACTTTCGGCACAAGAATCATTTATAAATGTTTTTCGGGCTAAGAATTATGCCAAAACACTTTTCAGCTTCTATTGAGGGCACAACTGGTCCGAAAAATCCGATTCATTTTTTCCCATTCGGACTTGAGGTATTTATTGAGCATGGAAAAATGTCACTTTAGGGGCAAGAATCAATCAGAAATGTTTTCTGAGATAAGATTTATGGGCAAAATACTTTTCACGTTCAATGTAGGGCACTACTTGTACGAAAAATCCAACTTCATTTTTTCCACATTCAGACGTGACGGAGCTGTGGATCATGGAAAAAAACGACTTTCGACACAAGATTCGTTTATAAATGTTTTTCGGGCTAAGAGTTATTCCAAAAACATTTTTCGGCTTCTATTCGGGGCACCACCGGTCCGAAAAATCCGATTCATTTTTTCCCATTCGGACTTGAGGTATTTATTGAGCATGGAAAATTCTTTTTTTCCCATTCGGACTTGAGGTATTTATTGAGCATGGAAAATTGTCACTTTAGGGGCAAGAATCAAGCAGAAATTTTTTCCGAGATAAGAGTTATTAGCCAAAATCTTTTCACGTTCAATGTAGGGCACTACTTGTACGAAAAATCCAACTTCAATTTTTCCACATTCTGACGTGACGGAACTGTGGAGCACGGAAATAAACCACTTTCGGCACAACAATCGTTTAGAAATATTTTTCGTGCTAATAGTTATGCCAAAAACACATTTCCGCTCTATGGAGGACACAACCGGGTACGAAAAATCCAACTTCATTTTTTTTCCCATTCGGACTTGAGGAGTCTGGTGAGCATGTAAAAATGGCACTTTAGGCGTAAGAATCAATCAGAAATGTTTTCCGAGATAAATGTTATTTGCAAAATACTTTTCACGTTCAATATAGGCACTACTTGTACGGAAAATCCAACTTCATTTTTTCCTCATTCTGACGTGACGTAGCAGTGGAGGATGGGAAAAAAACCACTTTAGGTGCAAGAATCGTTTAGAAATATTTTTCGGGCTAAGTGTTATGCATAAAACACTTTTCAGTTTCTATGAAGGGCAACCCTGGTACGAAAAATCCAACTTCATTTTTTTCCCATTCGGACTCGAGGAATATGCCGAGCATGAAAAAAATGCCACTTGTGGCGCAAGAATCAATCAAAAAATTTTTTTCCGGGATAAGATTTATGGGAAAAATACTTTTCACGTTCAATGTAGGGCACTACTTGTACGAAAAATCCAACTTCATTTTTTCCACATTCTAACGTGAGGCAGCTGTGAAGCATGGAAAAAAAACCACTTTCGGCACAACAATCGTATAGAAATGTTTTTCGGGATAATAATTATGCCAAAAACACTTTTCGGCTTCTATGGAGGACTCAACTGGTACGAAAAATCCGACTTCAATTTTTTTCCCATTCGTACATGAGGAATCTGTTGAGCATGTAAAAAAGCCACTTGAGGCGCATGAATCAATCAGAAATTTTTTCCGAGATAAGAGGTATGGGCAAAATACTTTTCACATTCATTGTAGGGCACTACTTGTACGAAAAATCCAACTTCATTTTTTCCACATTCGACGTGACGAGCTGTGGATCACGGAAAAAAACCACTTTCGGCACAAGAATCAATTAGAAACGTTTTTCGGGCTAAGAATTATGCCAAAACACTTTTCGACTTCTATTCAGGGCATAACAGGTCCGAAAAATCCGATTCATTTTTTCCCATTCGGACTTGAGGTATTTATTGAGCATGGAAAAATGTCACTTTAGGGGCAAGAATCAATCGAACTATTTTCCGAGATAAGAGTTATGGGCAAAATACTTTTCACGTTCAATGTAAGGCAATACTTGTATGAAAAATCCAACTTCATTTGTTACACATTCAGACGCGATGGAGCTGTGGATCATGGAAAAAAATGACTTTCGGCACAAGAATCGTTTAGAAATGTTTTTCGAGCTAAGAGTTGAGCCAAAAACATTTTTCAGCTTCTATTAAGGGCACAACCTGGTCCAAAAATTCCGATTCATTTTTTTCCATTCGGACTTGAGGTATTTATTGAGCATGGAAAAATGTAACTTTAGGGGCAATAATCAATCATAAATGTTTTCCGAGATAAGATTTTTGGGCAAAATACTTTTCACGTTCAATGTAGGGCACTACTTGTACGAAAAATCCAACTTCATTTTTTCCACATTCAGACGTGACGGAGCAGTGGATCATGGAAAAAAACGACTTTCGGCACAAGAATCGTATAGAAATATTTTTCGGGCGAAGAGTTATACCAAAAACACTTTGAGCTTCAATTCAGGGCACAATTGGTCCGAAAAATCAAATTCATTTTTTCCCATTCGGACTTGAGGTATTTATTCAGCATGGAAATTGTCAATTTAGGGGCAAGAATCAATCGGCAATTTTTTCCGAGATATGAGTTATGGGCAAAATACTTTTCACGTTCAATGTAGGGCACTACTTGTACGAAAAATCCAACTTCATTTTTTCCACATTCTGACGTGACGGAGCTGTGGTATGTATAAAAAACCACTTTCGGCACAAGAATCGTTTCGAAATATTTTTCGGGCTAAGAGTTCTGCCAAAAACACTTTTCAGCTTCTATGGAGGACACAACTGGTACGAAAAATCCGACTTCATTTTTTTCCCATTCGGACTTTAGGAATATGTTGAGCATGAAAAAATAGCACTTGAAGCGCATGAATCAATCAGAAATGTTTTCCGAGATAAGATTTATGGGCAAAATACTTTTCACGTTCAATGTAGGGCACTACTTGTACGAAAAATCCAACTTCATTTTTTCGACATTCGACGTGTCGGAGCTGTGGATCATGGAAAAAAACCATTTTCGGCACAAGAATCGTTTAGAAATGTTTTTCGGGTTAAGAGTTATGCCAAAAACACTTTTCGGCTTCTTTGGAGGACACAACCGGTACGAAAAATCCGACTTTATTTTTTATCCCAGTCGGACTTGAGGAATCTGTTGAGCATGTAAAAATTCCACTTGAGGCGCGAGATTCAATCAGAAATTTTTTCCGAGATAAGAGTTATGAGCAAAATACTTTTCACGTTCAATGTAGGGCACTACTTGTACGAAAAATACAACTTCATTTTTTTCCACATTCGACGTGACGGAGTTGTAGAGCATGGAAAAAAAACCACTTTAGGCACAACAATCGTTTAGAAATATTTTTTGGGCTAATAGTTATGCCAAAAACACATTTACGCTTCTATGGAGGACACAACCGGTACGAAAAATCCGACTTCAATTTTTTTCCTATTCGGACTTGAGGAGTACATTGAGCATGTAAAAATGGCACTTTAGGCGCAAGAATCAATCAAAAATGTTTCCGAGATAAATGTCATTTGCAAAATACTTTTCACGTTCAATTGAGGCACTACTTGTACGGAAAATCCAACTTCATTTTTTCCACATTCTGACGTGACAGAGCAGTGGAGGATGGGGAAAAAACAACTTTAGGTACTAAGAATCGCTTAGAAATAATTTTCGGCCTATGAGTTATGCCAAAAACAATGTTCAAACTTATATGGAGGGCACAACGGTACGAAAAATCCGACTTCATTTTTTTCCCATTCGGACTTGGGGAATATGTTGAGCATGAAAAAATGGCACTTGAAGCGCAAGAATCAATCAGAAATGTTTTCCGAGATAAGAGTTATGGGCAAAATACTTTTCACGTTAAATGCAGGGCACTACTTGTAAGAAAAATCCAACTTCATATTTTCCACATTCTAACGTGAGAGAGATGTGGAGCATGGAAAAAAATCACTTTAGGCATAAGAATGGTTTAGAAATGTTTTTCGGGCTAAGATTTATGCCAAAAACACTTTTCGACTTCTATGGAGGGCACAACCGGGTACGAAAAATCCGACATCATTTTTTCCCATTCATACTTCAGGAATCCGTTGAGAATGGAAAAATGACACTTGAGGTGCAAGAATCAATCGAAATATTTTCCGAGATAACGAGTTATGGACAAAATCATTTTCACGTTCAAATGTAGGGCACTATTTGTACGAAAAATTCAATTTTTTTTTTCTCATTATGACGTGACGGAGCTGTGGAGCATGGAAAAAAACCACTTTAGGCACAATAATCGCTTAGAAATGTTTTTCAGGCTAAGATTTATGCCAAAAACACTTTTCAGCTTCTATAGAGGGCACAACTGGTACGAAAAATCCGAAATTATTTTTTTCCTATTTGGACTTCAGTACTCTATTGAGCATGAAAAAATGCCACTTAGGGCGCAAGAATCAATCAGAAATGTTTTCCGAGATAAGAGTTATGGGCAAAATACTTTTCCCGTTCAATGTAGGGCACTACTTGTACGAAAAAATCCAACTTCATATTTTCCACATTCTAACGTGAGAGAGTTATGTTGGGCATTGAAAAAAACCACTTTAGGCACAAGAATCGATTTGGAAATGTTTTTCGGCTAAGAGTTATGCCAAAAACACTTTTCAACTTCTATGTAGGGCACAACTGGTACGAAAAATTCGACTCTATTTTTTTCCATTCAGACTTCAGGAATCTGTTGAGCATGGAAAAATGACACTTGAGGCGCAAGAATCAATCAGAAATATTTTCCGAGATAAGAGTTATGGGCAAAATACTTTTCACGTTCAATGTAGGGCACTACTTGTACGAAAAATTCAACTTCATTTTTTCAACATTTTGACGTGACGGAACTGTGGATCATGGAAAAAACCACTTTCGGCATAAGAATCGTTTAGAAATGTTTTTCGGGCTAAGAGTTATGCAAAAACACTTTTCGGCTTCTATTCGGGGCACAACTTGTGCAAAAATTCGACTTCATTTTTTCCCATTCGGACTTGAGGTATTTATTGAGCATGGAAAAATGTCACTTTAGGGGTAAGAATCAATCGAAACGTTTTCCGAGATAAGAGTTATGGGCAAAATACTTTTCACGTTCAATGTAGGGCAGTACATGTACGAAAAATCCAACTTCATTTTTTCCACATTCTAACGTGACGGATTTGTAGAGCATGGGAAAAAACACTTTAGGCACAAGAATTGTTTAGAAATTTTTTTCGGGCTAAGCATTATGCCAAAAACACTTTCCAAACTTCTATGCATGGCACAACTAGTACGAAAAATCCGACTTCATTTTTTTTCCCATTCGGACTTGAGGAATCTGTTGAACATGGAAAAATGCCACTTGAGGCGCCAAGAATCAATCGAAATGTTTTCCGAGATAAGAGTTATGGTTAAAATACTCTTCACGTTCAATGTAGGGCACAACGTGTACGAAACATTCAACTACATTTTTTCCACATTCGACGTGACGGAGTTGTAGAGCATGGGAAAAAAACACTTTAGGCACAAGAATTGTTTAGAAATGTTTTTCGGGCTAAGAATTATGCCAAAAACACTTTTCAACTTCTATGCATGGCACAACTAGTACGAAAAATCCGACATCATTTTTTTCCCATTCGAACTTGAGGTATCTATTGAGCATGGAAAAATGCCACTTTAGGCACAAGAATCAATCAGAAATGTTTTTCGAGATAAATGTTATAGGCAAAATACTTTTCACGTTCAATGTAGGGCACTACGTGTACGAAAAATCCAACTTCATTTTTTCCACATTCCGATGTGACGAAGCCGTAGAGCATGGAAAACCACTTTAGGCAAAATACTTTTCACGTTCAATGTAAGGCAATACTTGTATGAAAAATCCAACTTCATTTGTTACACATTCGACGCGATGGAGTGGATCATGGAAAAAAACGACTTTCGGCACAAGAATCGTTTAGAAATGTTTTTCGAGCTAAGAGTTGAGCCAAAAACATTTTTCAGCTTCTATTAAGGGCACAACTGGTCCAAAAATTCCGATTCATTTTTTTCCATTCGGACTTGAGGTATTTATTGAGCATGGAAAAATGTAACTTTAGGGGCAATAATCAATCATAAATGTTTTCCGAGATAAGATTTTTGGGCAAAATACTTTTCACGTTCAATGTAGGGCACTACTTGTACGAAAAATCCAACTTCATTTTTTCCACATTCGGACGTGACGGAGCAGTGGATCATGGAAAAAAACGACTTTCGGCACAAGAATCGTATAGAAATATTTTTCGGGCGAAGAGTTATACCAAAAACACTTTGAGCTTCAATTCAGGGCACAATTGGTCCGAAAAATCAAATTCATTTTTTCCCATTCGGACTTGAGGTATTTATTCAGCATGGAAAATTGTCAATTTAGGGGCAAGAATCAATCAGCAATTTTTTCCGAGATATGAGTTATGGGCAAAATACTTTTCACGTTCAATGTAGGGCACTACTTGTACGAAAAATCCAACTTCATTTTTTCCACATTCTGACGTGACGGAGCCGTGGTATGTATAAAAAACCACTTTCGGCACAAGAATCGTTTCAAAATTTTTTCGGGCTAAGAGTTACGCCAAAAACACTTTTCGGCTTCTATGGAGGACACAACCGGTACGAAAAATCCGACTTCATTTTTTTTCCCATTCGGACTTTAGGAATATGTTGAGCATGAAAAAATAGCACTTGAAGCGCATGAATCAATCAGAAATGTTTTCCGAGATAAGATTTATGGGCAAAATACTTTTCACGTTCAATGTAGGGCACTACTTGTACGAAAAATCCAACTTCATTTTTTCGACATTCGACGTGTCGGAGCCGTGGATCATGGAAAAAAACCATTTTCGGCACAAGAATCGTTTAGAAATGTTTTTCGGGTTAAGAGTTATGCCAAAAACACTTTTCGACTTCTTTGGAGGACACAACTGGTACGAAAAATCCGACTTTATTTTTTATCCCAGTCGGACTTGAGGAATACATTGAGCATGTAAAAATTCCACTTGAGGCGCGAGATTCAATCGAAATTTTTTCCGAGATAAGAGTTATGAGCAAAATACTTTTCACGTTCAATGTAGGGCACTACTTGTACGAAAAATACAACTTCATTTTTTTTCCACATTCTGACGTGACGGAGTTGTAGAGCATGGAAAAAAACCACTTTAGGCACAACAATCGTTTAGAAATATTTTTTGGGCTAATAGTTATGCCAAAAACACATTTCTGCTTCTATGGAGGACACAACTGGTACGAAAAATCCGACTTCAATTTTTTTCCTATTCGGACTTGAGGAGTCTGTTGAGCATGTAAAAATGGCACTTTAGGCGCAAGAATCAATCAAAAATGTTTCCGAGATAAATGTCATTTGCAAAATACTTTTCACGTTCAATTGAGGCACTACTTGTACGGAAAATCCAACTTCATTTTTTCCACATTCTGACGTGATGGAGCTATGGTATGTATAAAAAACAACTTTAGGCACAACAATCGTTTAAAAATGTTTTTCGGGCTAATTGTTATGCCAAAAACACTTTTCGGCTTCTTTGGAGGACACAACTGGTACGAAAAATCCGAATTTATTTTTTATCCCATTCGGACTTGAGGAATTGCATTGAGCATGTAAAAATTCCACTTGAGGCGCGAGATTCAATCATAAATTTTTTCCGAGATAAGAGTTATGAGCAAAATACTTTTCACGTTCAATGTAGGGCACTACTTGTGCGAAAAAATACAACTTCATTTTTTTTCACATTCCGACGTGAGGAGTGTGTGGAGCATGGAAAAGACCACTTTAGGCACAACAATCGTTTAGAAATATATTTCGGGCTAATAGTTATGCCAAAAACATATTTCTCCTTCTATGGAGGACACAACTGGGTACGAAAAATCCGACTTCATTTTTTTCCTATTCGGACTTGAGAAATATGTTGCGCATGAAAAAATGGCACATGAAGCGCAAGAATCAATCATAAATGTTATCCGAGATAAGAGTTATGGGCAAAATATTTTTCACGTTCAATGCGGGCACTACTTGTACGAAAAATCCAACTTCATTTTTCCACATTCTAACGTGAGGGAGCTGTGGAGCATGGAAAAAAACCACTTTAGGTACAACAATCGTTTAGAAATGTTTTTCGGGCTAATAGTTATGCCAAAAACACTTTTCAGCTTGTATGGAGGACACAACTGGTAGGAAAAATCCGACTTCATTTTTTTTCGCATTCGGACTTGAGGAATCGTTGAGCATGTAAAAATGGCAATTTAGGCACAAGAATCAATCGAAATGTTTTCCGAGATAAATGTTATTGGCAAAATACTTTTCACGTTCAATGTAAGCACTACATGTACGAAAAATCCTACTTCATTTTTTCCACATTCTGACGTGACAGAGCAGTGGAGGATGGGGAAAAAACAACTTTAGGTACTAAGAATCGCTTAGAAATAATTTTCGGCCTATGAGTTATGCCAAAAACAATGTTCAGCTTATATGGAGGGCACAACTGGTACGAAAAATCCGACTTCATTTTTTTCCCATTCGGACTTGGGGAATATGTTGAGCATGAAAAAATGGCACTTGAAGCGCAAGAATCAATCAGAAATGTTTTCCGAGATAAGAGTTATGGGCAAAATACTTTTCATGTTAAATGCAGGGCACTACTTGTAAGAAAAATCCAACTTCATATTTTCCACATTCTAACGTGAGAGAGATGTGGAGTATGGAAAAAAACACTTTAGGCATAAGAATGGTTTAGAAATGTTTTTCGGGCTAAGATTTATGCCAAAAACACTTTTCAAAGATCTATGGAGGGCACAACTGGTACGAAAAATCCGAGATCATTTTTTCCCATTCATACTTCAGGAATCCGTTGAGAATGGAAAAATGACACTTGAGGTGCAAGAATCAATCAGAAATATTTTCCGAGATAACAGTTATGGACAAAATCATTTTCACGTTCAAATGTAGGGCACTATTTGTACGAAAAATTCAATTTTTTTTTTCTCATTATGACGTGACGGAGCTGTGGAGCATGGAAAAAAACCACTTTAGGCACAATAATCGCTTAGAAATGTTTTTCGGGCTAAGATTTATGCCAAAAACACTTTTGGCTTCTATAGAGGGCACAACCGGTACGAAAAATCCGAAATTATTTTTTTTTCCTATTTGGACTTCAGTACTCTATTGAGCATGAAAAAATGCCACTTAGGGCGCAAGAATCAATCAGAAATGTTTTCCGAGATAAGAGTTATGGGCAAAATACTTTTCCCGTTCAATGTAGGGCACTACTTGTACGAAAAATCCAACTTCATATTTTCCACATTCTAACGTGAGAGAGCTGTGGGGCATTGAAAAAAACCACTTTAGGCACAAGAATCGATTTGAAATGTTTTTCGGCTAAGAGTTATGCCAAAAACACTTTTCAACTTCTATGTAGGGCACAACCGGGTACGAAAAATTCGACTCTATTTTTTTCCATTCGACTTCGAGAACTGTTGAGCATGGAAAAATGACACTTGAGGCGCAAGAATCAATCAGAAATATTTTCCGAGATAAGAGTTATGGGCAAAATACTTTTCACGTTCAATGTAGGGCACTACTTGTACGAAAAATTCAACTTCATTTTTTCAACATTTTGACGTGACGGAACTGTGGATCATGGAAAAAACCACTTTCGGCATAAGAATCGTTTAGAAATGTTTTTCGGGCTAAGAGTTATGCAAAAAACACTTTTCAGCTTCTATTCAAGGCACAACTTGTGCAAAAAATTCGACTTCATTTTTTTCCCATTCGGACTTGAGGTATATATTGAGCATGGAAAAATGTCACTTTAGGGGTAAGAATCAATCGAAACGTTTTCCGAGATAAGAGTTATGGGCAAAATACTTTTCACGTTCAATGTAGGGGCGTACATGTACGAAAAATCCAACTTCATTTTTTCCACATTCTAACGTGACGGATTTGTAGAGCATGGGAAAAAACACTTTAGGCACAAGAATTGTTTAGAAATTTTTTTCGGGCTAAGCATTATGCCAAAAACACTTTCCAGCTTCTATGCATGGCACAACTAGTACGAAAAATCCGACTTCATTTTTTTCCCATTCGGACTTGAGGAATCATTTGAACATGGAAAAATGCCACTTGAGGCGCAAGAATCAATCGAAATGTTTTCCGAGATAAGAGTTATGGTTAAAATACTCTTCACGTTCAATGTAGGGCACAACGTGTACGAAACATTCAACTACATTTTTTCCACATTCGACGTGACGGAGTTGTAGAGCATGGGAAAAAAACACTTTAGGCACAAGAATTGTTTAGAAATGTTTTTCGGGCTAAGAATTATGCCAAAAACACTTTTCAACTTCTATGCATGGCACAACCGGGTACGAAAAATCCGACATCATTTTTTTCCCATTCGAACTTGAGGTATCTATTGAGCATGGAAAAATGCCACTTTAGGCGCAAGAATCAATCAGAAATGTTTTTCGAGATAAATGTTATAGGCAAAATACTTTTCACGTTCAATGTAGGGCACTACGTGTACGAAAAATCCAACTTCATTTTTTCCACATTCGATGTGACGAAGCTCAGAGCATGGAAAACCACTTTAGGCACAAAATTCGTTTAGAAATGTTTTTCGGGCTTAGAGTTATGCCAATAACACTTTCCATCTTTTATGGAGGGCACAACCGGTACGAAAAATCCGACATCATTTTATTCCCTTTTGGACTTGAGTAATCCGTTGAGCATGGAAATATGCCACTTTAGGTGCAAGAATCAATCGAAATTTTTTCGAGATAACGATTATAGGCAAAATAATTTTCACGTTCAATGTAGGACACTACTTGTACGAAAAATCCAACTTCATTTTTTCCACATTCGACGTGAGCGAGCCGTGGAGGATGGGGAAAAACAACTTTAGGTACAAAGAATCGTTTAGAAAAAATTTTCGGGCTAAGAGTTATGCCAAAAACAATTTTCGGCTTCTATGGAGGGCACAACCGGTACGAAAAATCCGACTTCATTTTTTTCCCATTCGGACTTGAGGAATATGTTGAGCATGAAAAAATGGCACTTGAAGCGCAAGAATCAATCAGAAATGATTTCCGAGATAAGAGTTATGGGCAAAATACTTTTCACGTTCAATGCGGGGCACTACTTGTACGAAAAATCCAACTTCATTTTTTCCACATTCTAACATGAGGGAGCTGTGGAGCATGGAAAAAAACCACTTTAGGCACAACAATCGTTTAGAAATGTTTTTCGGGCTAATAGTTATGCCAAAAACACTTTTCGCCTTCTATGGAGGACACAACTGGGTAGGAAAAATCCGACTTCATTTTTTTCCCCATTCGACTTGAGGACCTATTGAGCATGTAAAAATGGCACTTTAGGCGCAAGAATCAATCAGAAATGTTTTCCGAGATAAATGTTATTGGCAAAATACTTTTCACGTTCAATACTGGCACAACTTGTAGGAAAAATCCTACTTAATTTTTTCCACATTCTGACGTGACGGAGCTGTGGAGGATGGGGAAAAAACAACTTTAGGTACTAAGAATCGTTTAGAAATAATTTTCGGGCTAAGAGTTATGCCAAAAACAATTTTCGCTTTCTATGGAGGGCACAACCTGGTACGAAAAATCCGACTTTATTTTTTTCCCCATTCGGACTTGAGGAATATGTTGAGCATGAAAAAATGGCACTTGAAGCCCAAGAATCAATTAAAAATATTTTCCGAGAAAAGAGTTATGGGCAAAATACTTTTCACGTTCAATGCAGGGCACTACCTTTACGAAAATCCAACTTCATATTTTCCACATTCAAACGTGAGAGAGTCGTGGAGCAAGGAAAAAAAACAACTTTAGGCATAAGAATGGTTTAGAAATGTTTTCGGCGTTATGCCAAAAACACTTTTCAACTTCTATGCGGGGCACAACCGGTACGAAAAATCCGACTTCTTTTTTTTCCCATTCATACATCAGGAATCTGTTAAGCATGGAAAAATGACACTTGAGGTGCAAGAATGAATCAGAAATATTTTCCGAGATAACAGTTATGGGAAAAATCCTTTTCACGTTCAATGTAGGGCACTATTTGTACGAAAAATTCAATTTCTTTTTTTTTTTCATTATGAGGTGACGGAGCTGTGGAGCATGGAAAAAAACAACTTTAGGCATAAGAATCGTTTAGAAATATTTTTCGGGCTAATGCCAACAACACTTTTCAACATTTATGCAAGGCACAACTGGTACGAAAAATCCGACATCATTTTTTTCCTACTCGGACTTGAGTTATCGGTTGAGCATGAAAAAATGCCGGTTTAGGTGCAAGAATCAATCAGAAATGTTTTCCAAGATAAAAGTTATAGGCAAAATATTTTTCACGTTCATTGTAGGGCATTACGTGTACGCAAAATCCGACTTCAATTTTTTCCCATTCGGACTTGAGGAACATGTTGAGCATGAAAAAACGACACTTTAAGCGCATGAATTAATCAGAAATGTCTCCGAGATTAGAGTTATGGGCAAATTACCTTTCAAGTTCAATGCACGACACTACTTGTACGAAAAATCCAACTTCCTTTTTTCCACATTCTAACGTGAGGGAGTTGTGGAGCATGGAAAAAAACCACTTTAAGCACAACAATCGTTTTGAAATGTTTTTGGGCTAACAGTTATGGCAAAAACACTTTTCGACTTTGATTGAAGACACAACCCGGTACGAAAAATCCGACTTCATTTTTTTTCCCATTCGGAATTGAGGAATCTGTTGAGCATGTAAAAATGGCACTTTAGGCGCAAGAATAAACCGAAAATATTTTCCGAGATAAATGTTATTGGCAAAATACTTTTTACGTTCAATGTAGGCACTACTTGTACGAAAAATCCAACTTCATTTTATCCACATTCTAACGTGACGGAGCTGTGGACGAAGGGAAAAAACCACTTTAGGTTCTAAGAATCGTTTAGAAAAAATTTTCGGACTAAGAGTAATGCCAAAAACAATTTTCAGCTTCTATGGAGGGCACAACTGGTACGAAAAATCCAACTTCATTTTTTTCCCATTCGGACTTGAGTAATATGTTGAGCATGAAAAAAATGGCATGAGGCGCAAGAATCAATCAGAAATGTTTTCCGAGATAAGAGTTGTGGGCAAAATACTTTTCACGTTCAACGTAGGGCACTACTTGTACGAAAAATCCAAATTCATTTTTTCCACAATTTAACGTGATGGAGCTCTGGAGCATGGAAAAAAACCACTTTAAGCACAACAATCGTTTAGAAATGTTTTCGGCTAAGAGTTATGCCAAAAACACTTTTCAACTTCTATGCGGGAGGCACAACCGGTACGAAAAATCCGACTTCATTTTTTTTCCCATTCATACTTCAGGAATCACGTTGAGCATGGAAAAATGACACTTGAGGTGCAAGAATCAATCAGAAATATTTTCCGAGAAAACAGTTATGGGCAAAATCCTTTTCACGTTCAATGTAGGGCACTATTTGTACGAAAAATTCAATTTCTTTTATTTCTCATTATGACGTGACGGAGCTGTGGAGCATGGAAAAAAACCACTCTAGGCACAAGAATCGTTTAGAAATGTTTTTCGGGCTAAGATTTATGCCAAAAACACTTTTCAGCTTCTATGGAGGGCACAACTGGTACGAAAAATCCGACATCATTTTTTTCCTATTCGGACTTGAGTACTCTATTGAGCATGGAAAAATGACACTTGAGTTACAAGAATCAATCAGAAATATTTTCCGAGATAAGAGTTATGGGCAAAATACTTTTCACGTTCAATGTAGGGCACTACTTGTACAAAAAATTCAACTTCATTTTTTCCACATTCTGACGTGACGGAGCTGTGGATCATGGAAAAAAACCACTTTCGGCACAAGAATCGTTTAGAAATGTTTTTCGGGTTAAGAGTTATGCCAAAAATACTTTTCAGCTTCTATTCAGGGCAAACTTGTCCAAAAAATCCGACTTCATTCTTTTCCATTCGGACTTGAGGTATTTATTGAGCATGGAAAAATGTCACTTTAGGGATAAGAATCAATCATAAATGTTTTCCATTATAAGAGTTATGGGCAAAATACTTTTCACTTTCAATGTAGGGCAGTACTTGTACTAAAAATCCAACTTCATTTTTTTCACATTCTGACGTGATGGAGTCGTAGAGCATGGGAAAAAACACTTTAGGCACAAGAATTGTTTAGAAATGTTTTTCGGGCTAAGAATTATGCCAAAAACACTTTTCAACTTCTATGCATGGCACAACCGGGTACGAAAAATCCGACATCATTTTTTTCCCCATTCGGACTTGAGGTATCTATTGAGCTTGGAAAAATGCCACTTTAGGCGCAAGAATCAATCAGAAACGTTTTCCGAGATAAATGTTATTGGCAAAATACTTTTCACGTTCAATGTAGGGCACTACCTGTACGAAAAATCCAACTTCATTTTTTCCACATTCTGACGTGACGAAGCTGTAGAGCATGGAAAAATACCACTTTAGGCACAAGATTCGTTTAGAAATGTTTTTCGGGCTAAGAGTTATGCCAAAAACACTTTCCATCTTTTATAGAGGGCACAACTGGTACGAAAATCCGACATCATTTTATTCCCTTTCGGAATTGAGTAATCTGTTGAGCATGGAAATATGCCACTTTAGGTGCAATAATCAATCAGCAATTTTTTCTGAAATAACAGTTATAGGCAAAATAATTTTCACGTTCAATGTAGGGCACTACTTGTACGAAAAATCCAACTTCATTTTTTCCACATTCTGACGTGACTGAGCTGTGGAGGATGGATTAAAACTACTTTCGGCACAAGAATCGTTTAGAAATGTTTTCCGAGCTAAGAGTTATACCAAAAAATACTTTTCTGCTTCTATGGAGGTCACAACTTGTACGAATAATCCGACTTCATTTTTTTCCCATTCATACTTCAGAATCTGCTGAGCATGGAAAAATGACACTTGAGGTGCAAGAATCAATCGTAAATATTTTCCGAGATAATGGCTTATGGGCAAAATCCTTTTCACGTTCACCGTTGGGCACTATTTGTACGAAAAATATAATTTCTTTTTTTTCTCATTATGACGTGACAGAGCTGTGGAGCATTGAAAAAAACCACTTTAGGCACAAGAATCGTTTAGCAATATTTTACGGGCTAAGATTATGCCAAAAACACTTTTCAACTTCTATGGAAGGCTCAACTGGTCCGAAAATCCGACATCATTTTTATTCCCATTCGGACTTGAGGTATCAGTTCTGCATGGAAAAATGCCACTTTAGGTGCAAGAATCAATCAGAAATGTTTTTATAGATAAGAGTTATGGGCAAAATTCTTTTCACGTTCAATGTAGGGCACTACTTGTACGAAAAATCCAACTTCATTTTTTCCAGATTCTGACGTGACGGAGTTGTGGAGCATGGAAAAAAACCACCTTAGGCACAACAATCGTTTAGAAATGTTTTTCGGGCTAATAGTTATACCAAAAACACTTTCCAGCTTCTATGGAGGACACAACTGGTACGAAAAATCCAACTTCATTTTTTTTTCCCATTCGGACTTGAGGAATCTGTTGAGCATGTAAAAATGGCACTTTAGGTGCAATAATCAATCACTAGTGGAAAAAAACCTTATATGTCACTTAGTAACTGATGCGGTTTTTGTAAAACCGCATCCGAAATTCAACATTAAAAATGGGTGGGAAAGTTGAGAGTACAATATGATGCGGTCCTCTTGTGGACCGCATCAGATTAAATAAACTGATGCAGTTTATTTAAAATCTGATGCGGTTTGGTGGACCGCATCAGATTTTTGTTATTTTTTCGCTCAAAACCCACGTTTCCAACCTTTGGCCCAGCACGCTGAATTATGGTCCAGCACGCTGAATTATAAGCCTCCTAACACTAACTCCCCTCCTCACTCCTAACCCTAACACTCTCCTCTCCTCCAGACCCAAACTTTCTCTCCTCCCTCATAACCACGCCGTCAAACCCTAATCTCCCTCCTCTCCCCTCTCTCTCTCCTCTCTACTCCTCCCTCACGCCACGCCGTCAGATCCCTCCTCTGTCCTCTTTCCTCTTTCCTCTCTACTATCATTCATCCCTAAGTTCTTTCCTCTCTACTCCTTCATGAAACGAAGAAACGAAGAACGATGAATGAAGAAAAATCAGAAAATGAAGAACGAAGAACGAAGAAACGAAGAGCGAAAACGGGGAATGAAGAAACGAAGAGCGAAAACGGGGATTGAAGAAACGAAGAACGAAATGAAGAGCGAAACGAAGAAATGTAGAGAGGAAGAATCGAAGAACGAAATTGGTTCGTTTGAGTTTTGATGGGATTTAGTTTTTGGATCTGCTTGTAGCGGTTATTTTTTTTCTCCATTTTTTCGTTTTTTTTACCAGATTTTTTCGTTTTATTTGGGATTTAGTTTTTGGATCTGGTTTTGGATGTAGGTTTTTATTTCGGTTTTTTGGGCTGCCATTTTCGTTTCGATTTTTTTGGCTTCCATTTTCTAATAATTTTCAGATTCTTAATTTTTCTCTTTTTCGTTTTCTGGCTCTTAATTTTCGCTTTATTTTAGTTTTGTGTAGCTGTTGGTTTTGGATATGTATTGTAATTTTCTGTACATATATTAATTTTGTATATATGTTAATTCTGTATATATGTTAATTTCTTATTTTTGTATATTTGTATAATTTTTTGTATATATGTAGCTAATTTTCTATGTATTTTGTATAAATTTGGATTGTTTCTATGTATACTATTATATATATATATATATATATATATATATATATATATATATATATATATATATATATATATATATATATATATATATTGTTATATGTTAGAATTTGCTTTACATTCCACTTTCCAAGAAGAATTTGTTTTCCTGTCCACTTCCAAAGTATTCCACAAACAAAGACGCCAAAAACATGAATTTAATAAAAAATATATATATTGCTGCGGTTTTCCCCATAAACCGCAACAATATGTATATTTTTTATTATAAATATACATTATATTGCTTTGCGGTTTTCCCCATAAACCGCAAAGAATATACCGTCTTTTTTGTTTTAAAAAAATATATATTTATGCATGTATGTTCCATCCAACCTCCTTATGCAAGAAGGAGGATGCATCAAGCGAATGCAAAGTTGCCACAATATTTTCTGTATAAATTTCGGCAGAGCTCCGTTTGTAAATTGGATAAACCCAATTGGTAATTAACCTGTACAATAATATATGCAACAACCAACATCCATCATCCAAAATTCATCCAACAACCAACATCTAATCCAAAATTCATCCAACAACCAACAACCAACATCCATCATCCTCTAAGAACCAATTTTCCTCCAACTTTCACAATCCAAATTCCAAGTTCAACAAGAAATAAATACGATTCAATCCAACATAGATATCATGCAAATCCAACATATATATATCATGAAATCCAAGTCAATACGATAATGTTGGTTGGTACAAGTTGCACTAAATTATATTCGTTGAAAGGATAAGAGAAACAAAGAAAATTAACATTAACTAACCTACGCAATGCAATTATCAATAAAGTATCTTGCCCACTTATTTTTCACCTCATTGATTTGATCATCCGTATAAGGATCGAGGGTAAAGGTACGAGAAACCTGAAAATAATTCACCAAAGTTAGACTCAAATAGTTAAATATATAAAATATGAAATGAATAATAAGTGAACAAAAACTTACTTCATCGAAATCCTCCGAACCAGAATATAACGTGAGTACGTCAAAAATGTTACGCATGACAAAATAACCGCACTCCGTGCCTCCTTGTTGTTGTGGGCACTTTATCAAAAGTTTTAAGAAAATGAGGAAATTTATCGTATAATGAGAATAACATAGGCTTTTAATTGAATAAAATAAGTCTATTATACCTGAACACGGTTCCAAAGATGCTTGTCCCGACGAACTTTGTTGCCGCTCATCCGAAACCTCCTAAAAGCACTACATAAAACAACGTCAAATGATTTACACTTTATTTGCTTTATATTATAATTTAAATTCATTTAAAATATATCAAACCAATCAACTTACGCTATCATAGGCGGTCTAATCTTTAACTTCCGCTCCTTATGTAAGCTAGCGGAATCAAAGACATAAATTATCCCGAGCATGGGACATATGACAAGGAGCATCCAATGACGGCTATTGAAAGATTGAATAACAATAATTACTTAAAAAATTCACATGTCATGCAACAATCAATATTTGTAAAACTATTAAGATAGAATATTACTCTTGAAAGATTGGCTCGAAGATGATACTAGCGCCAACAACGACGGATCCAGTCAAAGCACCATGAATGTAAGTCGTTACATTCTCCAATGCATTCACATCCGCGGTACTCTCCGGACACATCCAACAAATACGAACAAAGATCCCCAAATCCATCCAAGTCGATCGTTGCCCTAAAAAAAAAAGACAAATGTAAATTTTATGTGGATAATACAACTATCATACAATCAAATGTAAAAAAAATCATAACTTTGAATATTGTTACCTCATGTACACTGGATAATAGAAATATTAAGCATCTCCCCTTTCGGAACCGAGCAATATCCTCCTTGGTCGATAAGCGGTGGCATCTTCCGAATAATGGAACAAGGAGCTCGGCAAGGTTACACCAACGGTATCATCGTCTGCGACGGTAAGGGCAAGCGTATCTCGCTAACTCCTTACGCCTTCAAGGGAGGGATTCCAAGAACGATACATCATCGACAACCGGAGTATAAGGAGGAGCCGAACCGGCCGAAAGCCGCCGGCTACGACATCTAACGACCTCCTTCGAAATCCCCTTTTGTTTTTTAGGTGTCGGTGTAACCTAATACTCCCTCCGTCCCAGAATAGTTTGAACACTTTCCTTTTATGTTTGTACCAAATTAGTTTGAACACTTCTATTTTTGGCATGGTCCCACTATTACTATATTATTTGTTTTACACTCCTTTGGCCCACACTCTACCTTTATCAATAAAAAGTTACCCAACTTTCTCTCTCATCCAATAAAAAATACCCTACTAACTCCTATCACATCTACTTTTTTAATAAAATAACATTTGATAACCACACTACAGCTTATCATCTTAAACTACGTGTCCCAACAAGTGTTCAGATTTTTCTGGGACGGAGGGAGTAATAATTTTTGAGAACGCGCATAAGATTATGTAATTTTTAAATTTAATGCTATTATTTTTACAAAAATGGATAAAATTTGAACAATCCTCATGACCAAATATTTGCACTAAATGTTTTGGCCATTGCACCCACGTACCCAAAGCAGTTACTGTAGTGTCGATTTCAAATGCAGGGACGGGGACAGGTAGTGGCAAATGACCATACTTCTCTACAAAACGATGAATTTTCACTCGAAGGTGATCATTCATCATTCTAGACCCATGAACTGTAGTGGTCTCATCAAAAGCATAAGAATGTGCATCTGCCACTAGACAAGTCTTTCCACTAGTTGGATCTATCAAATACAATCGACATGGAGTCTCGTCCTAACAATAACGTAAAGTTCTAATTATGTAAGATAATTATTTGTATAAAGCACATGTATATATGATAATTATTTGCATAAAGCACATGTATATATGATAAATATATGTACCTTTAACCGAGGAGAATGAGTGTCGGAAAATCCAGATAGTGGAGTACGTAGTTGAGTGGGATGTGAAGTAGATGGCCCAGTAGATGGTGAAGCAGATGATGGAACAAATGGTGAAGCAGATTATGGAACAAATGGTGGAAAAGGTAGCTGCCTGGGCTGAAAAGTAGCTGGCCCAGTAGATGGTGAAGCAGGTGATGGAACAAATGGTGCAACAAATGGTGGAGTAGGTAGTTGAGTTGGCTGTGAAAGCGCCACATTCTGCATATATGTTGCAATGTCATTTCTCCAACTTTCAGTCATTTTCTGCATGAATGCTTCCTCTTGTTCCTGACTCGAGCTCCAATAGTTCCTCGGAGGTGGACGACCAAAAGCCTTCCTATAGCCAACATTGTTGCCTCCAAAACCATAACAATGACCCGAATGATCTGGCTTCTCTCCAAGAGCCATAAAAAGGGCGTCTTTGTTACGTACCGGAGTGAACTCACCCTTGGCTTGCTTCTCCTTGTACTCCAACTGCCCAAAAAACAAGTTACAAATAATAATGTATTTAATAAAGAAAAAACATATATATGTCAAACTAAAAGTTATGGTGATATACATACGTATTTGTCAGCTGCAATCTTTGTTTCCTCAACTGGAATAAATCGTTGTTTAGTGACTGGATCTTTCTTATGCATCGCGTACCACCGCCTCATCACCCCGATTAACATGAGAGGACACCGAGGAGGATGGTGTACTAGATGACGATCCAGAATCAAAACTAGTTGGACATAAGTTCTCCTGCTTCCACAACTCTCTAGCATCCCCATAGTCCCTTTGACCTAAGTGCTGATGATGTGTATTCTTTTTGCACTCTCGAGCGCCTTTTCTCGCTTTTACGCAATAAAAAACACATTAAGTTAGTAGAATATAATTTAAGTTAATAAAACCAAGTTAATTTGATTATAAACTTACTACAGCCTCATCTGACGTCATAGCCTCTTTGAAGGTAAGCCAATCCTCCATCTTGATGTGCTTGTATACATCAGGTGGAGTATCACCTAGCTTCTCTTTCTTTGATCTGACTCTGGTCATTGTGATCCAACCAGATACCAATTTGCTCTTCAAATCCTTCCATCTAGAGTTCACAACAATCAAGTAGTGCCTCCTATAGCTTATCTCTTCCGGAAGGTGAAGTATATTCTGTTTTCCATCATAAACAAATAAATAAGCACGTTAGGTCATCATTAGTACAATAAATCCCAAAATTGTAAATGAAACATATCTTACCATAGTGTCTGTCCACATCAAATCCAACAGGGCAGGAGAAATGTTTTTCCATTTCCATTTGATGTTAGCCCTGCGTATTGAAAGACTGACCCAAATACCATACTTGGCTCGATATAGACCTAATAGAAAAAACATTTAGAAATCCAAACATTAAATCGTAAGCATGATAAATTATAACTATCTTACAATCAATAATTACTCCGTTGGTCTCCCCAATTCATCAAACTCGTAAGTACATATCTTCCGTGTTGTGGAGATTCATCGTGGGACCTCTTTTACTCTTTCTAGATGCCTTTGTCTTCCCACCTGACTTCTTCCCCCTCCCTTGTGCACCATAATATGCACTGGTCTGACAAGGATCTAAGAATCAAAATAAGGAAACTAAATTAGAGAACGAACAAATAAATGACATATTCAATATTACAATAATCAAATAAGCGCGAACCTGAGGGGGTGGCTGACGTGGATCAGATGTCACCTCAATGTTAAGTAAAGCATTCCTATCAGCTTCTAGTTCCATTGTTTCCATCCAAGCATCAAACGCATCTGCAACACGATCACTGTCTTCCCCCTGGTCAGCCTCCTTTTCTGGGTGAAATGGTGGACTGATCGCCCGAGCCGTCACTAGCCATATATGTAGCATATACATAGAAACAACAAAAAGTGTTAACAAAATTTAAAATAATATATATCAACACATTATTGTAATGAAATATATTATAAGTACATCAATTTATAATTTAAATTACTCATATAGAACATTTTTTACCTTTAATTTTGGTCAATAGGTTGCTCGATGACCGTTATACCTTCTTGGTGATCCATTCACATGTAACTATTTTCAGTATCAGACACATCCATCATATCATCACTTGGGATTGAGAAAGGGGGGATATCATCAAACTTATCATATTCTTCTTCGTCGTCAACATCACCTACTCCTAAAATTCACCTTTTACCATTAACAACAATGCACCACTGAGTGTCTACAGGATCAGATACATAAAACACTTGTTTTGCTTGTGATGCGAGGATAAAAGGTTCTTCAGTGTCACGCAGACGACTCATATCGACTAGAGTAAAACCACACTCATCCGTTCGCAAACCACGTCTATTATCCGCCCACATGCATTAAAAATAGGCATAGTGAAGGCACAATAATCGAGCTCCCATATTTCCTGAATGATCCCATAATATGATTGTTTAGCATCAATCGGAGTTTTATCCTTTGCACTCGCATACTCCCTAGATGATGCAACCATTGAAACCCCATAATTCTGTACCACCATTGATTTCTTGTCCCGACGTTCGATGTAAAAGGTATATCCATTGATATCATACCCCTCATACGATTTAAAACTCACGTGGACCGTATGCCAACCACTTAAATGTATCGGGTACATGATGGTTGTTTGCGAGACAATTCAAAGAATTACTTTATTGTGGAACCAATCAATGAAAGACTCGTTATGCTCATTCATCAACGCCCTCTCCCCTTTTGACGGGTTTTTGTGGCGCAATTCACGCATATGTCTCTCGAAGTATGGATTAACCTCAAGTAACATGGTGCAACACGAAAAGATGAGCTTTATTCAACTCACTCAATGAAGGCGGAATATGTCGCATTCCGACCCCACCCTTGCCTTCTAACCTTCCCCTCATGTCCTGGACTTTGGAAGACCTATCGTCACACCTTTAGCAAAATGAGAAGAACAATATCCTCCAACCTCTTCGGCAATTGTTCCTTGAATAATACTCGCCTGCGGTCTTCTTTGGGTTCCTCACTTTCTTTATCAAAGAACCCATATGTCTCTCAAAAGGGTATGCCCATCTTAAAAACACGGGGCCACATAGTTTAATCTCTCTTATCAAATGAAGGACTAAGTGAACCATAATGTCAAAAAAAGAAGGTGGAAAATACATCTCAAATTGACAAAGAGTTATCACCACCTCATTTTGCAAAGCATCCAACTTATCGTGGTCAAGTACCTTGTTGCATATGGTATTGAAAAATGAACACAACCTCGTGATGGCAAGCCTCGACATGTTTTGGAAGAATCCCGCGTATTGCAATCGGCAAAAAACACTTGCATCAACACATGACGGTCATGGGACTTCACCAATTAATTTCGAGACCAGTCATAGAAACAAGTCTTCTCATGTTAGATGAGTATCCAAGTGGGAACCTTAATACCGTATAAACACTCACGTAACAATTGTTTCTCTTGCCTAGACAATGTATAACAAGCTGGAGGCAAATACGTTGTTGTTCTCTTTCATTTCTTAGCTTTTTCCTTAACCTTTGGCCATAAATTAGGCTGAATCTTCAATTTCTCCATATCTCTACAAACCTTCAGACCATCCTTAGTCTTTCCCGGCAAATTCAACAGAGTACCAATAATTGCATCACAAACATTTTTTTCAATATGCATTACGTCGAGACAATGTCTAACTGGTAAGTATTTCCAATAAGGAAGTCTCCAGAATATAGACTCTTTTTTCCAAATGACACCATCATCTTCCGAAGGTTTAACTCCCTTACCAAATATTGTGCCCATCCCCTTAACACGATTATAAACTTCTTTTCCGGTCAACGGTCTAGGAGCTGGAGCATTTTCAACTAACCCGTTAAATGGTGCTTTTTTCTTTCGATATGGATGAGAATTATGTAGGAATTGCCTATTAATGATATAGACATGTTTCCCACAATGTGGCAAATGTGTAGCCTCCATACCATTCTCACAAATGGGACATGCCTTTTTTCCTTTGACCTTATACCCCGACAAATTGCCATAAGCGGTATAATCATTTATAGTACAGAATAGCATAGCACGAAGCCTGAAATTTTCATTGGAATACACATCAAACACCATAACACCTTCGTCCCACATCTTTTTGAGATCTTCGATGAGAGGTGCAATATAGATGTCGATATCATTTCCCGGCTGCTTAGGCCCATAAATTAAGAGAGACAACATAATATACTTCCGCTTCATGCACAACCATAGAGGAAGATTGTATATCACTAAAAGAACATGCCAAGTACTATGTTGACTACTCAAAGTACCGTAAGGGTTCATTCCGTACGTACACAATGCAAGTCTCAAGTTCCTAGCTTCCTGACCAAATTCCCTATATCTGGAATGTATAGCCTTCCATTGAGGAGAATCTGCTGGATGCCTAAGCATCTCATCTTTCTTTCTCCGATCAGCATGCCATCTTAGGTTATTTGCATCTTCTTTGATAGAAAAGAGCCTCTTGAACCTTGGCACAATTGGAAGATACCACAACACTTTCGCAGAAGGACCCGTCTTGCCCGGCCCAGGCTCAACCCCATACGGTAATTTATAGCGGGACTTACCACACCTCGGGCATTCATAAAGGTCTGCATACTCATTTTGATACAGCAAACAATCACTCGGACATGCATCAATCCGCTCATATTCTAAACCCAAAGGACACATTAATTTTTAGGCATAGTAGGTGGATTTTGGTAATAAATTACCCTCAGGAAACATATCTTGTAAAGCTTCTAAGAGTTCTGTGAAGCCTACATCAGTCAAATTATGTTTCGCTTTGATGTTGAAAAGGGTCAAAACCCCACTCAATTGAGTGTATTTTGTACACCCTGGATAAAGGGGTTTCCCAGCAGCTTCAAACAAACTGTCAAAGACTCGTGGCCGCTCATTAAAATGGTCACGGGCCCCTTCCAACATCCCACCTAATCGATCATCACCAAACTCTTCATCCTCTGTGTCACTATTATCTCCGTGGTCATTTTCATTACTTACTACATCATCACCTTCAATCCTAACATGATCTTCAATCACAACTTCATTCTCAACCCCAACATTCGACATATCAATCTCTAATGAGTTAATAGTGCCAACATCAACAATAACCCTATTTTGAGTATGAGTATATTTTCCCTTCTCACCATGCCATAACCAAATATAATTCTCAGCCCTAAATCCATGATGAATAATATGATCCCTTATGGTCCTAATATTAGAAATCGTATTCACATTGTAGTAATCAACACATGGACAATAAATCTCATCCTCGCAAGTAAGTTGTTGATGCTCTGCAGCACGTTTACAAAAATCATTCACACCTTGTACGAACTCCAACGTATTCCGCTTTCCATACATCCAACTTCGATCCATTTCTAAAAACCCCCACACATACATACATACATACATACATAAAAAATTATTATCAATTAAAAAATTCACATAAATATAACACAACAAGCTAATATTCAATGCATGCTTCCATTGGGTCCTTATCACTCCAACCTAACCCATCCTTAAATGTCCAATCCCACTAGTGAATGCATGTATCATCTTTGATTCTAAGTAAAATTCGGCAGCATTTCCCTTCAGTTCTCCCAGTACACGATGAAGATAGTTGCTTATCTTATATGTACCTGGAGAACAAATTAGGGAAATGATTAACCGTATTTCACTTAGAATCAAAGAATCAACACACATTCACTACCTAAGTGAGATGTGACGTTTAAGAACAGTCTCAAAACGGAGACTATTCAAGACTTACTCCTAATGAGTAAGTCTTGAACGGGTATCTAGGCATTATGATGTACATAAAAACAATCGCCTTCAAGCGATTCCAAGTCATCACCAAACAACAAATACCAAACCATTCTTTAGATTTCCCTTCCCCTCCCATTGGTGAGTCTATCAATATGAAGGCATTGCAAAAACAATCGCATTGTACATACAAACAATCGCATTCAAGCGATTCCAAGTCATCACCAAACAACAAATACCAAACCATGCCTTAGATTTCCCTTCCCCTTCCCATTGGTGAGTCTATCAATATGAAGGCGTTGCAAAAATAATCCCATTATACATATCACTTTAAATAGAGAACTTATGCAAAAACAATCCCGTATAACATTCTAGGGCATACAAAAACTTAAGCAAAATCATCACAAAATTAGTTTTTAATCCTTAAATCTTATAACTAATCATATATATACATTATATTGAGCATTTTTAACTACTATTTAAGCCAATTTTTTTTATTAAGGCACTATTAAATAAGAAAATTGAAAATTAATAAGAAATTATGAAAAACTAACCTCCTATGACAAGGGGAAGGTGGCGCCTGGTGAAGAATGGTAGTGGCGGCGGTGAACGGAGGAGAGGAGAGGGGCGAAAACCCGTCGGTGGAAAAGAAGGGCTAAAACCCGTCGGTGGAGGAGAAAACCGCACCAAAGAGTGTGAGAAGCGGGAGAAAAACGGGAAACTTAACTCTTATCGCCGAAAATATAACCCAGATCTGGCGAGTAACGCGAACCCTTGTCGCCGGAAACCGGAACCTTTTCGCCGGAAATTGTAAGAGAGTGAGAGAGTGTGAGAGAAGAGAGAGAGAGAGAGTCGAGAGAAACAGTGAAGGCAGAAAAAAGAAACCCGTGTTTTTTTTACATCTGGCGCAAACATATTGTTGCGGAATCTGTCAAGAACCGCAACAATATATTAAAATAATATTCTTTTAATATATTGCTGCGGTCCTTGACAGAAACCGCAGCAATATGTTTGCGCCAGATCTGGTCAAACAGACAACGTTTTTCAAAAAATTTTCGTTGGAATTATATTGTTGCGGTTTTCAGTAGAAACCGCAGCAATATGGTTGGTCAAATAGTCAACTTTTAACAAAAAAATCCGTTGGAACTATATTGCTGCGGTTTTCGGCCGAAACCGCAGCAATATGGTTCTTTTATATTTAACCTTTTCTTTTTACGTGATATATTGCTGAGTATGGGTAAAACCGCAGCAATACCATCGCAGCAATAAGCATTTATTCTACTAGTGGTTATGGGCAAAAATCTATTCACGTTCAATGTAGGGCATTACGTGTATGAAAAATCCAACTTCATTTTTCCTACATTCTGAAGTGACGGTGTTGTAGAGCATGGGAAAAAAACACTTTAGGCACAAGAATTGTTTAGAAATATTTTTCGGGCTAATATAAGAATTATGCCAAAAACACTTTTCAGCTACTATGCATGGCACAACTGGTACGAAAAATCCGACATCATTGTTTTTCCCATTCGGACTTGAGGAATCTGTTGAGCTTGGAAAAATGCCACTTTAGGGGAAAGAATCAATGAGAAATGTTTTCCGAGATAAGAGTTATGGGCAAAATACTTTTCACGTTCAATATAGGGCACTACGTGTACGAAAAATCCAACTTCATTTTTTCCATATTATGACGTGACGGAGCTGTAGAGCATGTTAAAAAACCACTTTAGGCACAAGAATAGATTAGAAATGTTTTTTGGGCTAAGATATATGCCAAAAACACTTTTCAACTTCTATGCAAGGCACAACTGGTACGAAAAATCCGACATCATTTTTTTCCCATTCGGACTTGAGGTATCTGTTCAGCATGGAAAAATGCCACTTTAGGCGCAAGAATCAATAAGAAATGTTTTCCGAGATAAAAGTTATAGGCAAAATACTTTTCACGTTCAATGTAGGGCACTATGTGTACGAAAAATCCGAATTCAAATTTTTCCCATTCGGACTTGAGGTATCTGTTCAGCATTGAATAATGCCACTTTAGCGGCAAGAATCAATTAGAAATGTTTTCCGAGATAAGAGTTATGGGCAAAATACTTTTCACGTTCAATGTAGGCCACTAATTGTACGAAAAATTTAACTTCATTTTTTAAACATTCTAACGTGACTAAGCAGTGGAAGATGGATTAAAACCACTTTCGGCACAAGAATCGTTTAGAAATGTTTTTCGGGCTAAGAGTTGTGCCGAAAACACTTTTCAGCTTCTATTCACGGCACAACTGGTCCGGAATATCCGACATCATTTTATTCCCAATCGGACATGAGGTATCTGTTGAGCGTAGAAAAATGCCACTTTAGGGGAAAGAATCAATGAGAAATGTTTTCCGAGATAAGAGTTATGGGGAAAATACTTTTCACGTTCAATGTTGGGCACTACGTGTACGAAAAATTCAACTTCATTTTGTCCACATTCTGACGTGACGCAGCTGTAGAGCATGGAAAAAAACCACTTTAGGCACAAGAATCGTTTAGAAATGTTTTTCGGGCTAAGAGTTATGCCAAAAAAACTTTTCAGCTTGTATGGAGGTCACAACTGGTACGAAAAATCCGACTTCATTTTTTTCCCATTCGGACTTGACGAATATGTTGAGCATGGAAAAAAGCCACTTGGGGCTCAAGAATCAATCAGAAATGTTTTCTGAGATAAGAGTTATGGGCAAAATACCTTTCACGTTCAATGGAGGGCACTACTTGTACGAAAAATCCAACTTCATTTTTTCCACATTTTAACGTGAGGGAGCTGTGCAGCATGAAAAAAAACCACTTTAGGCACAAGAATCATTTAGAAATGTTTTTTCGGCTAAGAGTTATGCCAAAAACACTTTTCAACTTCTATGTAGGGCACAACTGGTACGAAAAATCCGACTTCATTTTTTTCCCATTTAGACTTCAGGAATATGTTGAGCATGGAAAAATGACTCTTGAGGCGCAAGAATCAATAAGAAATATTTTCCGAGATAATAGTTATGGGCAAAATACTTTTCACGTTCAATGTAGGGCACTATTTGTACGAAAAATCCTACTTCATTTTTTCCAAATTATGACGTGACAGAGCTGTGGAGCATGGGAAAAAACCACTTTAGGCACAAGAATCGTTTAGAAATGTTTTTTAGGCTAAGAGTTATGCCAAAAACACTTTTCAGCTTCTATGGAGGGCACAAGTGGTACGAAAAATCCGACATCATTTTTTTCCTATTCGGACTTGAGTATTCTATTGAGCATAGAAAAATGCCACTTTAGGCACAAGAATCTATCAGAAACGTTTTCTGAGATAAAAGTTATAGGCGAAATACTTTTCACGTTCAATGGAGGGCACTACTTGTACGAAAAACCCAACTTCATGTTTTCCACATTCGACGTGACGGAGCTATGGATCATGGAAAAAAACCACGTTCGACACAAGAATCGTTTAGAAATGTTTTTCGGGCTATGAGTTATGCCAAAAACACTTTTCACCTTCTATTCGGGGGCACTACCGGGTCCGAAAAATCCGACTTCATTTTTTCCCATTCGGACATCAGGTATTTATTGAGATGGAAAAATGTCACTTTAGGGGCAAGAATCAATCAGAAATGTTTTCCGAGATAAGAGTTATGGGCAAAATATTTTTCACGTTCAATGTAGGGCAGTACGTGTACGAAAAATCCAACTTCATATTTATGTATTCTGACGTGACGGAGTTGTAGAGCATGGGATTAAATAACTTTAGGCACAAGAATTGTTTAGAAATGGTTTTCGGGCAAAGAATTATGCCAAACACTTTTCACTTCTATGCATGGCACAACCGGTACGAGAAATCCGACATCATTTTTTTTCCCATTCGAACTTGAGGTATCCGTTGAGCATGGAAAAATGCCACTTTAGGGGAAAGAATCAATGAGAAATAATTTCCGAGATAAGAGTTATGGGCAAAATACTTTTCGCGTTCAATGTTGGGCACTACCTGTACGAAAAATTGAACTTCTTTTTTTCCACATTCTGACGTGACGGAGCTGTAGAGCATGGAAGAAAACCACTTTAGGCACAAGAATCGTTTAGAAATGTTTTTCGGGCTAAGAGTTATGCCAAAAGCAATTTTCAGCTTCTATGGAGGTCACAACTGGTACGAAAAATCCGACTTCATTTTTTTCCCATTCGGACATGACGAATATGTTGAGCAAGGAAAAAAGCAACTTGGGGCTCAAGAATCAATCTGAAATGTTTTCCGAGATAAGAGTTATGGGCAAAATACTTTTTCCGTTCAATGTAGGGCACTACTTGTACGAAAAATTCAACTTCATTTTTTCCACATTCTGACGTGACGGAGCTGTAGAGCATGGAAAAAAAACCACTTTAGGCACAAGAATCGTTTAGAAATGTTTTTCGGGCTAAGAGTTATGCCAAAAACACTTTTCAGCTTCTATGAAGGGCACAACTGGTACGAAAAATCGGACATCATTTTTTTCCTATTCGGACTTGAGTAATCTATTCAACATGGAAAAATGCCACTTTAGGCGCAAGAATCAATCAGAAACTTTTTCCGAGATAAAAGTTATAGGCAAAATACTATTCACGTTCAATGTAGGGCACTACGTGTACGAAAAATCCATCTTCATTTTTTTCACATTCTGACGTGGCGAAGTTGTAGAGCATGGAAAAAAACCACTTTAGGCACAAGATTCGATTAGAAATGTTTTTCGGGCTAAGAGCTATGCCAAAAACACTTTTCAGCTTCTATAGAGGGTACAACTGTGTACGAAAAATCCGACATCATTTTTTTTCCCATTCGGACTTGAGTAATCAATTGAGCATGGAAATATGCCACTTTAGGCGCAAAAATCAATCACAAACGTTTTACGAGATAAAAGTTATAGGCAAAATAATTTTCACGTTGAATGTAGGGCACTACTTGTACAAAAAATTCAACTTCATTTTTTCCACATTCTGACGTGACTGAGCTGTGGAGGATGGATTAAAACCACTTTCGACGCAAGAATCGTTTAGAAATGTTCTTCAGGCTAAGAGTTATACCAAAAAATACTTTTCTGCTTCTATGGAGGTCACAACTGGTACGAAATATCCGACTTCATTTTTTTCCCATTCGGACTTAACGAATATGTTGAGCATGGAAAAATGCCACTTGGGGCGCAAGAATCAATCAGAAATGTTTTCCGAGATAAGAGTTATGGGCAAAATACTTTTCCCGTTCAATGTAGGGCACTACTTGTACGAAAAATCCAACTTATTTTTTTCACATTCTGACGTGAGGGAGCTGTGGAGCATGGAAACAAACCACTTTAGGCACAAGAATCGTTTAAAAATGTTTTTCGGCTAAGATTTATGCCAAAAACACTCTTTAATTTCAATATAGGGCACATCTGGTACGAAAAATCCGACTTTATTTTTTTCCCATTCAGACTTCAGGAATCTGTTGAGCATGGAAAAATGGCACTTGAGGCGCAAGAATTAATCATAAATCTTTTCTGAGATAACAGTTATGGGCAAAATACTTTTCACGTTCAATGTAGGGCACTATTTGTACGAAAAATACAACTTCATTTTTTCCACATTATGACGTGACGGAGCTGTGGAGAATGGAAAAAAACCACTTTAGGCACAAGAATCGTTTAGAAATGTTTTTCGAGCAAAGAGTTATGCCAAAAACACATTTCAACTTCTATGCAACGCACAACTCTTACGAAAAATCCGACATCATTTTTTATCCCATTCGGATTGAGGTATCTGTTGAGCATGGAAAAATACCACTTTAGGTGCAAGAATCAATCAGAAATTTTTTCGAGATAAAAGTAATAGGCAAAATACTATTCACGTTCAATGTAGGGCACTACGTGTACGAAAAATCCGACTTTAATTTTTTTCCCATTAGGACTTAAGGAATATGTTGAGCATGAAAAAATGGCACTTGAAGAGCGCAAGAATCAATCAGAAATGTTTTCCGAGATAAGAGTTATGGGCAAAATACCTTTCACGTTCAATGTAGGGAACTACTTGTACGAAAAATCCAACATCATTTTTTCCACATTTTAACGTGAGGGAGCTGTGGATCATGGAAAATAACCACTTTAGGCACAAGAATCATTTAGAAATGTTTTTCGGCCAAGAGTTATGCCAAAAACACTTTTCAACTTCTATGCAGGGCACAACTGGTACGAAAAATCCGACTTCATTTTTATCCCATTCAAACTTCAGGAATCTGTTGAGCATGGAAAAATGACACTTGAGGCGCAAGAATCAATCATAAATATTTTCCGAGATAACAGTTATGGGCAAAATACTTTTCACGTTCAACGTAGGGCACTATTTGTACGAAAAATCCAACTTCATTTTTTCCACATTATGACGTGACGGAGCTGTGGAGAATGGAAAAAAACCACTTTAGGCACAAGAATCGTTTAGAAATGTTTTTCGAGCAAAGAGTTATGCCAAAAACACTTTTCAACTTTTATGCAACGCACAACTGGTACGAAAAATCCGACATCATTTTTTATCCCATTCGGACTTGAGGTATCTGTTGAGCATGGAAAAATGCCAGAATTTTTTCCTTGAATAATGCTAAAATGAGTATTAATTCCTGAAATGTGCCCAAGTTCAAATTAATTCCATGGATACCGTCCACGTAGGACGGCACGCCAGAAATTTGTTTTTTTCAAAGCAAACCGCTACTCAGAGTAGCGGTTAACTTCAAGTTATGTGAAAACAGTATATGGGGTAAAACCGCTACTTGAAGTAGCGGTTTACTAGGCAAAACCGCTACTTCAAGTAGCGGTTTACTATGCAACCAAAAAAAAAAAAAAAAAAAAAATTTTTTTTGTTTTTTTTTTGTTTCATAGTAAACCGCTACTTCAAGTAGCGGTTTATATGCATCCCTTTTATAACTTGTCTCAGGGACATCATATAACCGCTATTTGACGTAGCGGTCAACTTTACATTATTGGTATTAACCGCTACTCCAAGTAGCGGTTTATATGCATGCCTTTTATAACTTGTCTTAGGGACATCATATAACCGCTATTTGAAGTAGCGGTCAACTTATTAACCGCTACTTGGAGTAGCGGTTTTGTTAAAAAAACAAAATTCTCGCGTGCCGTCCTACGTGGACGGTACCCAGGGAATTAATTAAAATTTCGGCACATTTCAGGAATTAATACCCATTTTAGCATTATTGAAGGAAAAAATTCAAAATGCCACTTTAGGTGCAAGAAACAATCAGAAATGTTTTCTGAGATGAAAGTGATAGGCAAAATACTTTTCACGTTCAATGTAGGGCACTACGTGTACGAAAAATCCGATTTCATTTTTTTCCCATTAGGACTTGAGGAATATGTTGAGCATGAAAAAATGGCACTTGAAGTGCAAGAATCAATCAGAAATGTTTTCCGAGATAAGAGTTATGGGCAAAATACCTTTCACGTTCAATGCAGGGCACTACTTGTACAAAAAAATCCAAATTCATTTTTTCCACATTCTTGCATGAGGGAGCTGTGAACCATAGAAAAAAACCACTTTAGGCACAAGAATCGTTTAGAAATGTTTTTTCGGGTAAGAGTTATGCAAAAAACACTTTTCAGCTTCTATGGAGGTCACAACTAGTACGAAAAATCCGACTTCATTTTTTTCCCATTCGGCCTTGACGAATATGTTGAGCATGGAAAAAAGCCACTTGGGGCGCAAGAATCAATCAGAAATGTTTTCTGAGATAAGAGTTATGGGCAAAATTCTTTTTACGTTCAATGTAGGGCACTATTTGTACGAAAAATACTACTTCATTTTTTCCAAATTATGACGTGACAGAGCTGTGGAGCATGGGAAAAAACCACTTTAGGCACAAGAATCGTTTAGAAATATTTTTTGGGCTAAGAGTTATGCCAAAAACACTTTTCAGCTTCTATGGAGGGCACAAGTGGTACGAAAAATCCGACATCATGTTTTTTCCTATTCGGACTTGAGTATTCTATTGAGCATAGAAAAATGCCACTTTAGGCAAAAGAATCTATCAGAAACGTTTTCTGAGATAAAAGTTCTAGGCAAAATACTTTTCACGTTCAATGGAGGGCACTACTTGTACGAAATAACCCAACTTCATGTTTTCCACATTCTAACGTGACGGAGCTATGGATCATGAAAAAAACCACTTTCGACACAAGAATCGTTTTGAAATGTTTTTCGGGCTAAGAGTTATGCCAAAAACACTTTTCAGCTTCTATTCAGGGCACAACAGGTCCGAAAAATCCGACTTCATTTTTTCCCATTCGGACTTCAGGTATTTATTGAGCATGGAAAAATGTCACTTTAGGGGCAAGAATCAATCAGAAATGTTTTCCGAGATAAGAGTTATGGGCAAAATACTTTTCACGTTCAATTTAGGGCAGTACGTGTACGAAAAATCCAACTTCATATTTATGTATTCTGACGTGACGGAGTTGTAGAGCATGGAATTAAATAACTTTAGGCACAAGAATTGTTTAGAAATGGTTTTCGGGCTAAGAATTATGCCAAACACTTTTCAGCTTCTATGCATGGCACAACTGGTACGAGAAATCCGACATCATTTTTTTCCCATTCGAACTTGAGGTATCTGTTGAGCATGGAAAAATGCCACTTTAGGGGAAAGAATCAATGAGAAATATCTTCCGAGATAAGAGTTATGGGCAAAATACTTTTCACGTTCAATGTAGGGCACTACCTGTACGAAAAATTGAACTTCATTTTTTCCGCATTCTGACGTGACGGAGCTGTAGAGCATGGAAAAAAACTACTTTAGGCACAAGAATCGTTTAGAAATGTTTTTCGGGGTAAGAGTTATGCCAAAAACACTTTTCAGCTTCGATGGAGGTCACAACTGGTACGAAAAATCCGATTTCATTTTTTTCCCATTAGGACTTGAGGAATATGTTGAGCATGAAAAAATGGCACTTGAAGTGTAAGAATCAATCATAAATGTTTTCCGAGATAAGAGTTATGGGCAAAATACCATTCACGTTCAATGCAGGGCACTAATTGACCAAAAAAATCCAAATTCATTTTTTCCACATTCTAACGTGAGGGAGCTGTGGACCAAGGAAAAAAACCACTTTAGGCACAAGAATCGTTTAGAAATGTTTTTCGGGTAAGAGTCATGCCAAAAACACTTTTCAGCTTCTATGGAGGTCACAACTGGTACGAAAAATCCGACTTCATTTTTTCCCATTCGGACTTGACGAATATGTTGAGCATGGAAAAAAGCCACTTGGGGCGCAAGAATCAATCAGGAATGTTTTCCGAGATAAGAGTTATGGGCAAAATACTTTTCACGTTCTATGTAGGGCACTACTTGTACGAAAAATTCAACTTCATTTTTTCCACATTCTGACGTGACGGAGCTGTAGAGCATGGAAAAAAACCAATTTAGGCACAAGAATCGTTTAGAAATGTTTTTCGGGCTAAGAGTTATGCCAAAAACACTTTTCAGCTTCTATGGAGGGCACAACTGGTACGAAAAATCCGACATCATTTTTTTCCTATTCGGACTTGAGTAATCTATTCAACATGGAAAAATGCCACTTTAGGCGCAAGAATCAATCAGAAACGTTTTCCGAGATAAAAGTTATAGGCAAAATACTTTTCACGTTCAATGTAGGGTACTACCACTAGTAGATTAAACCTCTTTTGCTACATTACAAATGCTTTGGTTGTTTAAACAACCCGAGCATTTGATAACCTTCCAAAAAAATAAAAAGATAAAATTCATATATGCTTGGGTTATTTTTAAAACAACCCCAGTATTTGACTATTTTAACTAAAACTTTTTTCTCTATCCTCTTTCCCATATTTGTTCATTAGAATCCTTACCCCTCTTTCTCTCTCCTCTTTTACACCTCCTCTCACTCAACCACCCTCCTCCCTCCTCAAATGTCTTCCAACTCTCTCACCTCTTCCTCGTCGAGCACACCGACAACACCAACACAGCCCCCATTTCTTGCCATCCTTCTCTCTCCTTGTCCTTCTCCTTATCACCACCGTTGTTTTCATGCTTAAACCCCAAATTCGTTCGCAGAAGCTTTGATTTCGACTCAATCTCCCATTTCGAGGGTTTTCAGTACCATTTTCACTCGCATTTTACCCCAATCTTCACTAATACAAGTAAGTGACTCGAATTTGTTTGTTCTTTTCGATTTCTGATTGATTTTGTTCGAAATCTGGAACCCTAGAAACCTAATTATGGCTTCTCGATTTTGCCTCTTTTTGTTTGATTTTTTTATGGTGATGACTATCTGTGCTGCGATTTATTGTTAGAATATTGCTATTTTCTTCGATTTTTCATCTTTCTGTTCGCAAAATTCATGTAAGATTTGATGGTTTATATAATTTGTTGAGCTTTGAATATGAGGTCTTCTTTATTTCTCCAGATTTCGACCATTGCCCAATAGATCTGTCGTTTGTTAAACATTGATTATGAGGTACTCTTTATTTCTCTTTCCCTTTGATGGTTTATATATTTAGTTGAAAATTGGATGTGTGCATTTTGATGGTTTAGTTGAATATTGGATGTGTGAAATTTGGATATGTGAATTTTGATGGTTTAAGTGAAAATTGGGTGTGTGAGTTTTGATGGTTTAAGTGAAAATTGGGTGTGTGAGTTTTGACGATTTAGTTGTAAATTGGATGTGTAAATTTTGATGGTCTAGTGAAAATGAACGTGTTACACAAATTAATGATTACATACATAGGTGATTTTTAAGTACAATAAAAGAACAATGGATCATAATTATACAAAAACATGATTTTGATTGATAATGCAGCTAAACTAGAAGGGTGTCATCTAACCTAGTGAGTTATCTGATTCCGTTAAGAGTTGAAATCAGATTTTAAGCTTAGCGACAACTAAAAGTATAATTACACATCCTCTATCTGAGATTTTAAGGCTAGCAACAACTAAAAAGCATAATTAAGCAGCGCGCTAAACTAGAAGGGTTTCATATCATGCAGTATTAGCACTTGAACATGTCCCTCTTTATGATTTTACTGGCTGGCTTGTTGTTGTTGGCTGGTTGCTTCTACTGGCTTCTGCTGCTGTTGGTTTCTTTTTTAATTTTAATTGTTTTTGCAACCATTTTGATTACCTTCAAGTGTTGCTTCAGTTTGCGTAGGGTGCATCCTGTCTCTGGGTCCCGCAAGTCTAAAATGCATTTGCCCCCACCCCCCCGGTTCCTCAAATGACATAATCTCTGCATGCTTATGCTGAAGGTTGTACTTCCAAATCCATTACTGATATGTTCAATGATGATGTTTCATTTTTCTGTCAGGCTAAAGCGAAGATTGTTAAGGCCGCTAAGCAGAGGCTTATACGTTACTTGTTCAAGCAAAATCCTTTTTGGCATATATTGATTCTAAAGCATCTGATGTGAAAAAGCAACTTAGACATCATACTATATGTGTTGGAGCTGCAGGTACGTATTTGAAAATCTTTCGCTCTGCTGGCTCAGCATCCGCCGCCTCTCGCCGGTCCTTCCGAGTTTCTTACCTCGTGCCGCATTTATAGAATCTTTTCTTTAAATTGATCAAAGAGGAATTGTTATTTCGAGTTTTCAATCTTGTTGCTTTTGGGAAGTCATCTTTATGTTAGGGCCAATGGGTAATTTAGTTGTTTCAATATTTCTCGCATTGCAACCTAGTTATGCCTTTAACAACCCTTTTTTGCCCTTACCATGCCTTTTGTAATCTATGCTCGCTGAATGCTTAATGGTGTAAATTTACAACTTTATCAACCAGGAAAAACTATTTTGAGTATTCTCACGGTGAATGAAAGACAAAGAACCTTGCAAGGGGTAGGATATAATGCCTTAGTGTACCAGCTTGTTTGTGTGCTTTGTACCGTATTGTGCACACAACACTTTTAACAAATTCTGTGCACACAAGTAGCTGGTACAACTCACCCTATGGTGCGTGCACAGAAAAAGCTTTACCCTTGATTACTCTTCTTTGTCTACGAAGAATGGTGGCTTCCAGTTCTTGCAAAAGATTGCAACTATATTGTTAAAAAATGCTAGATATGGCTTAATTGCCCAGATATCAGAGTATTGTGGAAAGGATAACATTGAATGACCTTGTCACTCTGTACAATGTTCATGTTTCAACTTTTTTAAACTTATCTTAGAGTGGAAGCTGACATTTATTAACATGTGCAGAATCAGATGAAGCTGCCTTTTCTCATGATCTTGTTTTGGACATGGAGGAGTGGGATAGTATTCTGTTTAAGCTGAATGACAGTAAGAGGTACCATCGAATCGTTGCATCTATTACAGTGTCCTGTTTGACAGTTGTTACTCCGTTGCTTGCATCTAAAAAGGAAAAAGTATGCTTGATTGCATTGAACATAATTGAGGTATCTCTTGTTAACTTCAGGAGTATTATCTTATTCAAGTGCTGGATGCTTTCATCATTTGATGTATCATTTACTTGCATTTGAATTTGTAACTCTTCTCCTTTAATTTATGCTTTTACATCGTACACAAAATTATTTTACACGCAATTATTTTACACAAAATTATTTCTTGTGATTTGTGAAAGATGGTGGTCTCTAAATTTATATTATATATAACGGCTCTAAAGGAAGGGGATCCTTGAATCCACTCGCCTTAAGATTGCTGTAGATATCTGATGTTATTGATTATCAAGTGGAATTGTGAATGTCATCGCATTAGGGAGGACTACATAATAAGTGAAAGTTTTGTTTAGTGTTGCTCATATATTTCTACTGCTTAGGTGTTGGCTAAACCTTGTCATAGTTGGATTTAATTGTCCTGTTAAGTATGCAAGTGGCTAATTGATTCTTTGTTTTTCCTGGTCATTCACATAGGATGGTATTGCTACACTGTTGAAAGTAGAGGAAGCATTTAGACATGAGAAAGAAAGTAATTAAAGAAGGCATTGAAGAAGTAGCATCTTTATGTTTGTTCTATAATCTTAAAGACATTCTTGATGCTGCTGAAGGGGACTGATGGAAATAGATTACTACCATCAATGAACAAAATATGGCATTTCTTGGTTGCTTGTGTTCGAAATAGGATCCCTGTGGTAAGCATTAATATATATTTATTATATTTTTGGCCACTAAATATCACTCTCTTGGCTGTCATCTATCACAAACTTGTCCTCTTAGTTCCTTTGAATGACAATGGCAACAACTTTGACTTTATGTAATAAAACATAGAGGGGGATGACATAGGATAAAAAGGTTTTGGGTCGCAGGGCGTAGTCTGGCGTGCTTCTTGTTGTCTATTCAGATGTATGTGGCTTTATTTCACTCTAGTATGACTTAACTTTTCAGGCGTTGATAATTGGTTAAATATGTTAGGGGCTTAAATATTGCAGTTCCCCTTCTAACTTTTGTTGTCAACAAAAGCAGTCAATCAGAGCAACTTTTTTCCCGTTTCTTATACGGGACGTCTGATAGGAGGGTTATAAGGGAATTGGAATCAAGACCCTTGTTTCACCTTAGATGGTGTTTTGAAGATTTTTCTCCTAAGATATATGTAGTTAAGGAACAAGTGATAATAGTTGTATTATATATTTCATGTACTTTGTTTTGCAGGTGCTACGTGAACTGAACACCAACAAACGCTATGATGCGTTGAATGTTTCTAATAATAGCTCCTTTCATTATCGACGTGTAACCATTCCTTGCTAATTACTCCAATATTCAATGAATGCTAAAAGGATTTAGATTGCAACATTTAATCTTGTTCTTATCCTTACTCCAAAATTCGTGAGATATAACAGCTTACTCAAATATTTTTGATGTTTTGAACAATTCCCCGGAGTAAGTATATAATTTTTTTGTGGCCAAATCTTCACTTCTCATGTTAAGCTATGTCAGTTTAGTTTTAGCATTAATATATAGTTTATGATGGGTCGCCGAGGCCCTCCTCCTTTTCCCCTCGCCTACTATTGGTCCTCGCTTCTTTACTTGAAGGAGTGATGTATGTTACCTCCTAATAATGATGGGCTTAAACAAATAGTTAGATGTTTAATTAATTTTGGGCTAATTCCTAATTAAGTGATTTAAAGAGGATAACCAAGCAATTCTCACTAATAGTCAAGTATTTTAAGCACTACCTTCATGTTTAACTAATGATATATTAGAAATCAAATTCTCTTCTTGATAAATTGATATGTTCTCTTTTTTTTGTGAGGTGTTTATTTTGTTTGTTGAGAGTGCTTGATTTGTGATTGAATGAGGTAATGCTTTTGAGGTGGGTTAAGCCTTGGCTGTTGCCATACTATGAAACCGCCCCCAAGTCGTAGCCTACTACCATAGGTGATTATTAGGTGGTGCCTAGGAAAGGTAATGTACATTTGCAAGTCCGATTTCGTAGTTATGGAGATCGTTTGCTCCGCACCACATAAATGTAGATTAACAATTTAATCACACTTGTTTGGTCCATATCTCGTTTGAGACAAATGCAACCTGTCTTTTGACTTTTGAGGTTTGAGATCATTGAAAGAGGGAGAACAAACACTATATAACTTATAATTCCTTTCTTTGCAGATATTGAACATCGATGGGATAACTAGCGGGTTCAATTTTCAGGTACCTCTCCTCCAAATGCTGATATTTCGTCATACTTTCTTTTCCGGGTCATATTATCCAAAAATGTCCCTATAATTTACCTGATAATAGATTAAAAAAAATATAACCCCTCCAATCCATACTATATGACCGTTTTACTCCCTCACCACTCGCATTTATCTGTTCCACTTGCAAAAGATACTATCTTACTCCCTCATAGATGTATTTTTTTCACCTTTCATTTATAATATGGTTTGACTGATTTATTTCCATGGTCTCCAAAGTATAATCGTGTTATTTTCTATCCTTATATACTCCAAATCACCTTTTGTTAAGCAACTCTCCTTTCAGGTTGTCTACATTTCTTTCTCTGAGTACTAATATCTGTATTTAACTATTTATTGCAGGTTATGTACTTTCAATACTATGGTGATCTTCCCAAGGCTCTATAACACTATATCCAATGTTTATGTTGGCAAAAAGCTCATTCAATTTTTATAACATCCGTTGTTCATTCTTTATTTTTGTCAGGTAAAGTTATATCAATTCCTCAACTTTGGTACTGTGGCTCACCACTCTCACTGTTGCAAGTGCTTTGGGCTGATAAGTTATGAAATTTAGTTGAAATAACTCTCCTTTATTCAGTGTTAATGCTTTTAAAAGATGTGAAGTAAACTGTACTTAGTAAAGCTTAAAAGTCGCAATTTCTAAGTGATTTGTGGCTGAGTTAAAATGTAAACATTTTCTTTCTATAAATGGAACTTTTTGTTTCTTTTGAGTGAGCAGGTTTGTGTTACTTATAAAAGTCAACTTTTTTCTCTCTTTAACTGAGTAATGAGATACTGTTGTTCCGTTGCTTTACCTTTTGTTCTTTCATGGAAAATCTAGTCAATTTTAATATGTTTCTGGGAAAGGTAAGCGTGTATGAGCTTCTCCACGTTTCTAAGCATCTCTAATCAATCCTTCTATAGGGGTTTCCCTGAGAGTGAAATTATAATGCACTGGCTGGTGTTTTCGTGACATTTTACACCTGTTTTATGTTAGACTTACAATTATAGTTATAGTGGGATTTGTAGCTTTTCTATCTGCATTCTTAACACTTTTCTGCATAATTTGAAAATGATGGTTGAAAAGGGATTGTGGGAGTAGATGTTAGTTTGGTTAATTTTTTAGTTTCGTTGCATCTTATTATTTTAGCCAAATTATTAATTAATTGTTATTTTTAGATGGTGTTTTGAAGTCAGCTTATTTGGTGTGTTAAAGATGGCATTTTGAAGATTTTGCTCGTAAGATGGTTTCCTGTATTTGTATATATGTAGTTAAGGAACAAGTGATTACAGTTGTATTATATATTTCATGTACTTTGATTCTAATTAATCATGGTTAATAAATTTTTTGTTTATTTTATTTGTATTGTACGGAATATATAATACCCGATTTAGTTTTTTGGTGCTACCTAGCTAGTTGTGTAATGTGGGGTCGCTCATTGGTGCTAGGTGGCGACCTAATAGGACATTGCTACTGTGCTACCCTGGCTATGTAGTGTCTGGGCTGCTACCTAAATGTTCATGCGATTTTTTTATTAAAAAACCCGGAGAGCAAATGCTCCGGTTGTTAAGTGAAAACCGGAGCATTTGACTACTAAATGCTCCGGTTTTCCCTTAATAACCGAAGCATTTGTTAGTCAAATGCTTCGGTTTTATCATACAACCGGAGCATTTGACTATCAAATGCTTCGGTTAACAACCGAAGCATTTGTAAAACATCCAAATGCTCGTATGGTGTCTGCTACGGGTCAAATACGGAGCATTTGTGGCCTTAAAAACCAGAGCAATTGAGGTTTTTTTCTACTAGTGTACATGTACGAAAAATCCGACATCATTTTTTTCCCATTCGGACTTGAGGTATCTGTTGAGCATGGAAAAATGCCATTTAGGTGCAAGAAACAATCAGAAATGTTTTCTGAGATAAAAGTGATAGGCAAAATACTTTTCACGTTCAATGTAGGGAACTACGTGTACGAAAAATCCGATTTCATTTTTTTCCCATTAGGATTTGAGGAATATGTTGAGCATGAAAAAATGGCACTTGAAGTGCAAGAATCAATCAGAAATGTTTTCTGAGATAAGAGTTATGGGCAAAATACCTTTCACGTTCAATGCAGGGCACTACTAGTACAAAAAAATCCAAATTCATTTTTTCCACATTCTAACGTGAGGGAGCTGTGGACCATGGAAAAAAACCACTTTAGGCACAAGAATCGTTTTGAAATGTTTTTCGGGCTAAGATTTATGCCAAAAACACTTTTCAGCATCTATGGAGGTCACAACTGGTACGAAAAATCCGACTTCATTTTTTTCCCATTTGGACTTGACGAATATGTTGAGCATGGAAAAAAGCCACTTGGGGCGCAAGAATCAATCAGAAATGTTTTCCGAGATAAGAGTTATGGGCAAAATACTTTTCACGTTCAATGTAAGGCACTACTTGTACGAAAAATTCAACTTCATTTTTTCCACATTCTGACGTGACAGAGCTGTAGAGCATGGAAAAAAACCACTTTAGGCACAAGAATCGTTTAGAAATGTTTTTCGGGCTAAGAGTTATGCCAAAAACACTTTTCAGCTTTTATGGAAGGCACAACTTGTACGAAAAATCCGCCATCATTTTTTTCCTATTCGGACTTGAGTAATCTATTCAACATGAAAAAATGCCACTTTAGGCGCAAGAATCAATCAGAAACGTTTTCCCAGATAAAAGTTATAGGCAAAATACTTTTCACGTTCAATGTAGGGCACTACGTGTATGAAAAATCCATCTTCAATTTTTTCACATTCTGAAGTGGCGAAGTTGTAGAGCATGCAAAAAAAAACCACTTTAGGCACAAGATTCGTTTAGAAATGTTTTTCGGGCTAAGAGTTATGCCAAAAACACTTTTCAGCTTCTATAGAGGGTACAACTGTGTACGAAAAATCCGACATCATTTTTTTTCCCATTCGGACTTGAGTAATCTATTGAGCAAGGAAATTGCCACTTTAGGCGCAAAAATCAATCTGAAACGTTTTCCGAGATAAAAGTTATAGGCAAAATAATTTTCACGTTGAATGTAGGGCACTACTTGTACAAAAAATTCAACTTCATTTTTTACACATTCTGACGTGACTGAGCTGTGGAGGATGGATTAAAACCACTTTCGTCACAAGAATCATTTAGAAATGTTTTTCATGCTAAGAGTTATACCAAAAAATACTTTTCAGCTTCTATGGAGGTCACAACTGGTACGAAAAATCCGACTTCATTTTTTTTCCCATTCGGACTTATCGAATATGTTGAGCATGGAAAAATGCCACTTGGGGCGCAAGAATCAATCAGAAATGTTTTCCGAGATAAGAGTTATGGACAAAATACTTTTCCCGTTCAATGTAGGGCACTACTTGTACGAAAAATCCAACTTCATTTTTTCCACATTCTGACGTGAGGGAGCTGTGCAGCATGGAAAAAAACCACTTTAGGCACAACAATCGTTTAAAAATGTTTTTCGGCTAAGATTTATGCCAAAAACACTCTTTAACTTCAATGTAGGGCACATCTGGTACGAAAAATCCGACTTTATTTTTTTCCCATTTAGACTTCAAGAATCTGTTGAGCATGGAAAAATGACACTTGAGGCGCAAGAATTAATCATAAATCTTTTCCAAGATAACAGTTATGGGCAAAATACTTTTCACGTTCAATGTAGGGCACTATTTGTACAAAAAAATCCAACTTCATTTTTTCGACATTATGACGTGACGGAGTTGAGGAGAATGGAAAAAAACCACTTTAGGCACAAGAATCGTTTAGAAATGTTTTTCGAGCAAAGAGTTATGCCAAAAACACTTTTCAACTTCTATGCAACGCACAACTGGTACGAAAAATCCGACATCATTTTTGTCCAATTCGGACTTGAGGTATCTGTTGAGCATGGAAAAATGCCACTTTAGGTTAAAGAATCAATCAGAAATGTTTCTCGAGATAAAAGTTATAGGCAAAATACTTTTCACGCTCAATGTAGGGCACTACGTGCACGAAAAATCCGACTTCAAATTTTTTTCCCATTAGGACTTAAGGAATATGTTGAGCATGAAAAAATGGCACTTGAAGCGCAAGAATGAATCAGAAATGTTTTCCGAGATAAGAGTTATGGGCAAAATACCTTTCACGTTCAATGCAGGGAACTACTTGTACGAAAAATCCAACATCATTTTTTCCAAATCTTAACGTGAGGGACCTGTGGAGCATGGAAAATAACCACTTTAGGCACAACAATCGTTTAGAAATGTTTTTCGGGCCAATAGTTATGCCAAAAACACTTTTCAGCTTCTATGGAGGTCACAACTAGTACGAAAAATCCGACTTCATTTTTTTCCCATTCGGACTTGAGGAATCTGTTGAGCATGTAAATATGGCACAAGAATCAATCAGAAATGTGTTCCGAGATAAATGTTATTGGCAAAATACTTTTCATGTTCAATGTAGGCACTACTTGTACGAAAAAACAAACTTCATTTTTTCCACATTATGACGTGACAGAGCTGTGGAGGATGGGAAAAAAACACTTTAGGTACTAAGAATCGTTTAGAAATAATTTGTATGCCAAAAATAATTTTCAAGTTCTATGGAGGGCACAACTGGTACGAAAAATCCGACATCCTTTTTTTCTCATTCGGACATGAGGAATATGTTGAGCATGAAAAAATGGCACTTGAGGCCCAAGAATCAATCATAAATGTTTTCCGAGATAAATGTTATTGGCAAAATACTTTTCACGTTCAATGTAGGCACTACTTGTACGAAAACTCTAACTTTCATTTTTTTTCCTCATTCTGACGTGACGGAGCTGTGGAGGATGGGAAAAAAACCACTTTAGGTACAAGAATCGTTTGGAAATAATTTTCGGGGTAAGAGTTATGCATAAAACAATTTTCAGTTTCTATGGAGGGCAACCCTGGTACGAAAAATCCAACTTTATTTGTTTCCCATTCGGACTTGAAGAATATGCCGAGCATGAAAAAATGGAACTTGAGGCGCAAGAATCAATCAGAAATTTTTTCCGAGATAAGAGTTATGAGCAAAATACTTTTCACGTTCAATGTAGAGCACTACTTGTGCGAAAAATCCCACTTCATTTTTTCCACATTCTGACGTGACGGAGATGTGGAGCATGGAAAAAAACAACTTTAGGAACAACAATCGTTTAGAAATGTTTTTCGGGCTAATTGTTATGCCAAAAACACTTTTCAGCTTCTATGGAGGACACTACTGGCACGAAAAATCCGACTTCATTTTTTCCCCATTCGGACTTGAGGAATCTGTTGAGCATGTAAAAATGGCACTTTAGGCGCAAGAATCAATAAGAAATGTTTTCCGAGATAAATGTTATTGGCAAAATACTTTTCACTTTCAATGTAGGCACTACTTGTACGAAAAATCCAACGTCATTTTTTCCACATTCTGACGTAACGGAGCTGTGGACGATGGGAAAAAACCACTTTAGGTACTAAGAACCGTGTAGAAATAATTTTCGGGCTAAGAGTTACGCAAAAAACAATTTTCAGCTTTTATGGAGGGCACAACTGGAACGAAAAATCCGACTTCATTTTTTTCCCATTCGGACTTGAGGAATGTGTTGAGCATGAAAAAATGGCACTTGAAGTGCAAGAATCAATCAGAAATGTTTTCAGAGATAAGAGTTATGGGCAAAATACTTATCACGTTCAATGTAGGGCACTACTTGTACGAAAAATCAAACTTCATTTTTTCCACATTCTAACGTGAGGGAGCTGTGGAGCATAGAAAAAAACCACTTTAGGCACAACAATCGTTTAGAAATGTTTTTCGGGCTAATAGTTATGCCAAAAACACTTTTCTGCTTCTATGGAGGACACAACTGGTACGAAAAATCCGACTTCATTTTTTTTCCCATTTGGACTTGAGGAATCTGTTGAGCATGTAAAAATGGCACTTTAGGCGCAAGAATCAATCAAAAATGTTTTCCGAGATAAATGTTATTGGCAAAATACTTTTCACGTTCAATGTAGGTACTACTTGTACGAAAAATCCAACTTTCATTTTTTCCTCGTTCTGACGTGACGGAACTGTGGAGGATGGGAAAAAAACCACTTTAGGTACAAGAATCGTTTAGAAATATTTTTCTGGTTAAGAGTTATAAATAAAACACTTTTCAGTTTCTATGGAGGGCAACCCTGGTACGAAAAATCCAACTTCTTTTTTTTCCCATTCAAACTTGAGGAATATGCCGAGGATGTAAAAATGCCACTTGAGGCGCAAGAATCAATCATAATTTTTTTCCGAGATAAGAGTTATGGGCAAAATACTTTTCACGTTCAATGTAGGGCACTACTTGTACGAAAAATCCAACTTAATTTTTTCCACATTCTGACGTGACGGAGTTGTGGATCATGAAAAAAACCACTTTAGGCACAAGAATCGTTTAGAAATGTTTTTCGGGCTAAGTGTTATGCCAAAAACACTTTTCTGCTTCTATAGAGGGTACAACAATGTACGAAAAATCCGACATCATTTTTTTCCCATTCGGACTTGAGTAATCTATTGAGCATGGAAATATGCCACTTTAGGCGCAAGAGTTAAACAGAAACGTTTTCCGAGATAAAAGTTATAGGCAAAATAATTTTCACGTTGAATGTAGGGCACTACTTGTACAAAAAATTCAACTTCATTTTTTCCACATTCTGAAGTGACTGAGCTGTGGAGGATGGATTAAAACCACTTTCGACACAAGAATCATTTAGAAATGTTTTTCAGGCTAAGAGTTATACCAAAAAAATACTTTTCAGCTTCTATGGAGGTCACAACTGGTACGAAAAATCCGACTTCATTTTTTTCCCATTCGAACTTAATGAATATGTTGAGCATGGAAAAATGCCACTTGGGGCGCAAGAATCAATCAGAAATGTTTTTCGAGATAAGAGTTATGGGCAAAATACTTTTCCCGTTCAATGTAGGGCACTACATGTACGAAAAATCCAACTTCATTTTTTCCACATTCTGACGTGAGGGAGCTGTGGAGCATGGAAAAAAACCACTTTAGGCACAAGAATCGTTTAAAAATGTTTTTCAGCTAAGATTTATGCCAAAAACACTCTTTAACTTCTATGTAGGGCACATCTGGTACGAAAAATCCGACTTTATTTTTTTCCCATTCAGACTTCAGGAATCTGTTGAGCATGGAAAAATGACACTTGAGGCGCAATAATCAATCATAAATATTTTCCGAGATAACAGTTATGGGCAAAATATTTTTCACGTTCAACGTGGGGCACTATTTGTACGAAAAATCCAACTTCATTTTTTCCACATTATGACGTGACGGAGCTGTGGAGAATGGAAAAAAACCACTTTAGGCACAAGAATCGTTTAGAAATGTTTTTCGAGCAAAGAGTTATGCCAAAAACACTTTTCAACTTTTATGCAACGCACAACTGGTACGAAAAATCCGACATCATTTTTTTTTCCCATTCGGACTTGAGGTATCTGTTGAGCATGGAAAAATGCCACTTTAGGTGCAAGAAACGATCAGAAATGTTTTCTGAGATAAAAGTTATAGGCAAAATACTTTTCACGTTCAATGTAGGGCACTACGTGTACGAAAAATCCGATTTCATTTTTTTCCCATTAGGACTTGAGGAATATGTTGAGCATGAAAAAATGGCAATTGAAGTGCAAGAATCAATCAGAAATGTTTTTCGAGATAAGTGTTATGGGCAAAATACCTTTCACGTTCAATGCAGGGCACTAATTGTACAAAAAAATCCAAATTCATTTTTTCCACATTCTAACGTGAGGGAGCTGTGGACCATGGAAAAAAACCACTTTAGGCACAATAATCGTTTAGAAATGTTTTTCGGGCTAATAGTTATGGCAAAAACACTTTTCAGCTTCTATGGAGGGGACAACTGGTACAAAAAATCCGACATCATTTTTTTCCCATTCGGACATGAGGAATATGTTGAGCATGAAAAAATGGCACTTGAGGCGCAAGAATCAATCATAAATTTTTTCCGAGATAAATGTTATTAGCAAAATACTTTTCACGTTCAATGTAGGCACTACTTGTACGAAAAATCCAACTTTTATTTTCTCCTCATTCTGACGTGACGGAACTGTGGAGGATGGGAAAAAACCACCTTAGGTACAACAATCATTTAGAAATATTTTTCGGGTTAAGAGTTATGCATAAAACACTTTTCAGTTTCTATGGAGGGCAACCCTGGTACGAAAAATCCAACTTCATTTTTTTCCCATTCGGACTTGAGGAATATGCCGAGGATGAAAAAATGCCACTTGAGGCGCAAGAATCAATCATAAATTTTTTCCGAGATAAGAGTTATGGGCAAAATACTTTTCACGTTCAATGTAGGGCACTACTTGTACGAAAAATCCAACTTCATTTTTTTCGCATTCTGACGTAACGGACCTGTGGATCATGGAAATAAACCACTTTAGGCACAAGAATCGTTTAGAAATGTTTTTCGGGCTAAGTGTTATGCCAAAAACACTTTTCAGCTTCTATGGAGGACACAACAGGTACGAAAAATCCGACTTCATTTTTTTCCCATTCAGACTTGAGGAATCTGTTGAGCATGTAAAAATGGCACTTTAGGCGCAAGAATCAATCAGAAATGTTTTCCGAGATAAATGTTATTGGCAAAATACTTTTCACGTTCAATGTAGGCATTACTTGTACGAAAAATCCAAATTCATTTTTCCGCATTCTGACGTGACGGAGCTGTGGAGGATGGGAAAAAAACTACTTTAGGTACAAGAATCGTTTAGAAATATTTTTCAGGCGAAGAGTTAAGCATAAAACGCTTTTCAGTTTCTAGGGAGGGCACAACTGGTACGAAAAATCCATCTTCATTTTTTTCCCATTCGGACTTGACGAATATGTCGAGCATGAAAAAATGCCACTTGAGGCGCAAGAATCAATCAGAAATTTTTTCCGAGATAAGAGTTTTGGGCAAAATACTTTTCACTTTCAATGTAGGCCACTACTTGTACGAAAAATCCAACTTCATTTTTTCAACATTTTGATTTGACGGAGCTGTGGATCATGGAAAAAATCCACTTAAGTCACAACAATCGTTTAGAAATGTTTTTCGGGCTAATAGTTATGCCAAAAACACTTTTCAGCTTCTATGGAGGACACAACTGGTACGAAAAATCCAACTTTATTTTTTTCCCATTTGGACTTGGGGAATCTGCTGAGCATGTAAAAATGGCACTTTAGGCGCAAGAATCAATCAGAAATGTTTTCCGAGATAAATGTTATTGGCAAAATACTATTCACGTTCAATGTAGGCACTACTTGTACGAAAAATCCAACTTTCATTTTCTCCTCATTCTGACGTGACGGAGCTGTGGAGGATGGGAAAAAAACCACTTTAGGTACAAGAATCGTTTAGAAATATTTTTCGGGCTAAGAGTTATGCATAAAACACTTTTCGGTTTCTATAGAGGGCACAACTGGTACGAAAAATCCAACTTCAATTTTTTCCCATTCAGACTTGAGGAATATGTCGAGCATGAAAAAATGCCACTTGAGGTGCTAGAATCAATCAGAAATGTTTTCCGAGATAAGAGTTTTGGGCAAAATACTTTTCACGTTCAATGCAGGGCACTACTTGTACGAAAAATCCAACTTCATTTTTTCCACATTCTAACGTGAGGGAGCTGTGGAGCATGGAAAAAAACCACTTAAGGCACAACAATCTTTTAGAAATGTTTTTCGGGCTAATAGTTATGCCAGAAACACTTTTCAGCTTCTATGGAGGACACAACTGGTACGAAAAATCCGACTTCATTTTTTTCCCATTCGGACTTGAGGAATCTGCTGAGCATGTAAAAATGTCACTTTAGGCGCAAGAATCAATTAGAAATATTTTCCGAGATTAATGTTATTGGCAAAATACTTTTCACGTTTAATGTAGGCACTACTTGTACCAAAAATCCAACTTTCATTTTTTCCACATTCTGACGTGACGGAGCTGTGGAGGATGGGAAAAAAACCACTTATGGTACTAAGAATCGTTTAGAAATAATTTTCGGGCTAAGAGTTATGCCAAAAACAATTTTCAGCTTCTATGGAGGGCAGTTCTCCCAGAACAAAAGAAATCAAAGTACAATTCAGACATAGATTAATAAGAAAGGAAACATAAGGTTAAGACAACTATGACATGCATCCCAAAATCATAAAGCTCTCAAGTAATACAAAAAATAAAATGAATAAATCATCTCAAGGGTACTTCAATATAATAAAAACATAGATAAATCAATTATTAAGTCAGAAACCGAACGCCTTAGAATCGCAATTCACTTCCTAAGGTTTGTCAGATCGCCATCTCCAGGTCAGTCTATGGGCTTACGTTCCCCACTGCCTGTGTCTAAGATTGGCCAAACTCCAGATGTAGGGTAGAACACGCAGAACTCCCTGACCTCTCGGACGACAACAATTAACCCAGGTGTACCCCTAGTTCGCAAACCAGGTGGTTGGCATGTTCTTAACCGGGGACTACATCTATCCCACCGGATATTCTTATCTCAAAATAAAATCATAAATATCATCAAAGTATCATTAATCTCAAAAATATTCGTCAAAAGGGATGCCACCCGGCCTTATACCCATAATTCATCAAAAGTAATTCTTCAAAAATCCTCAAAGTAGTAACTTACAAACTTACAACAAATATCTCCAACCATAATACTTTGAACATCACTAAGCATCAACAATGATAATGAAATAGTTTTTACAGCACTAACAGTATCAATCAAAAATGCATCATATCAAATAAGATCACCAACCAGAAGTAGAACATACGTACATGATCATATGAAAAATTAGACTACACAAAACTGTGCACTCGGCGCATGAGCTTGCGCTCAGCACCACACTGTGCGACTGGCGCACTAACCAAACTACGTCTGACGCATCAGAATGTGTGTGACGCCACCACCAATTAACTCCAAGGCTTATTAAATCAATGAAACGTACACGACTAATCATTTTTACAAAAACCAAACGTAAACATAATGATATTCAATAATAACCACAGTAACCTACAAATCATAAACTTCCAAGAACATAAAAGGTCTCAATTTATTTCTGATTATTAAACCATTAAATAATTTAAAAGAATATCCTCAAACTCATAACAAAAACACAATAAAAATTATTAAACTAATAAAAACAATCAGTAAATTATCACAATAATTATCATACGACCATTATGACTCTACTGACATGGTACAAATTTTATTTATAATTTTCGGACTCTAAAAGTAATTTTAAATGTTAATTTACAGAATACTCAGTAAAGCCAATAAAATATATTAAAATATAAATAAATGCCCAAAAATGTCCAAAAATTCATATAACATGCATAAACCCACGGTAATACATAATATGCAAATAAATAGATTTTTCGTCCCCACAAACATAATATTCATGATTAAATACCAACAAACACGAAAATGCAAAAACAGATAAATCAATTAAATAAATCTGTAAACAGTAGGCAAAAATTATTCCAAAGCATGAAATACATACTACACACGTAACATGCTTCATGAAAAATAATTTCAGCAATTATAACATTCGTTCAATAATTATTTTGCAAATAAGCCATAAACACATAAATTACCAAATAAATCGAATAAATATTAAAACCCAGACGAAAATTATTTTTCTGCATTCAATATTCATACAGCATACATCAAGTATATCCACGTCAAATTTCATCAATAATTTCATTCAAAAAGTATTTTAAACAATTCCTAGCGTAATAATCTAATACCAAAAAATACTCTAATCTCTATCGTTCTAAGATAACTACTAGTTACCTGGAACGTCGGAGGAGAGCTGAGTCTAAAGAAATATGAAAAATATGTGCAATCCAAGTCCTCCATGAACGAAAATTATAGCAAGAAGTCACTAGGCGTTTTCTTCTTGAACGTTGAAAAATCTCATTTCGTACTCTTCTGTTCCGACCATGATTACCAGCTATTGAAAGATTGGATTCCAAATCTCTCAGGTCAAAGTGAATTCCAAGATGTTCTAAACTTGCTGCCCAAATTTAAGGACGATCCAATGGTTAGATCTCCGGATATGTTTATTTTCGTGAAGGTGTGACAGGAAAAATCGAGTTGAACCTTTCTCTTCTTTTCCTCTTCCTTTTCTCTCTTTCTTTTCTTGAAAACCGCGTGGGTCAAAAGACAATGATGCTGAACTTCTCTTATTAAAAATCAGAATTTTATGCTAAGGAAAAATGAAGGGTTTAGGAGAATGTTAATGAGGGATTAAATGAGCGGTTACAAGATATTCAAAGGTTAGCTTAATAAGCACCAAAACTCTTCATCCTCCATTCCATAATTGCTGATTTTCAGCCAGCATAAAACACCACACGTGATGTACCATTTCATCACCCTAGTCGGTCCAACAACGTTACAAAATACGCTGCGCGACAAAACTGCATCCTGAACGCCTTAATAAATAACGAAGCTAATATAACCTTTAAAATAAATAACTAACAACTTAAAATAAATATATATAAATATATCACAATATATAAATATATATATACACATTTTCACAACACATTCCAAAATAATTTAAATAATAAATTATTTATTTTTACGAAAAAAATATCATTTTAAAATAAACTAACACCAAAAATATAGGGTGAAAATTACGGGGTGTTACAATCACTCCCCCTTAAAAGAGTTTCGTCCTCGAAACTTCAAAACAACCAAGAGACAAAAGAAAATACTCTAGATAAAGAACATTAAGAAAACAGAAATCGATGGATTTTAGTTAAGAATTAAACAACTTTGTAGGTATAAAAATTTGATAACTCTAATAATATACATTTTAGTTTGGAAGACCAAAAAGAGTTGTATAGTAGAGAAGCATGGTAACAACCATCCTTTATAAAATGTGGAAGAACTACAGACAAGTAGAAAGTTTAAGGTAAAAACGTTTGCACAATAAACTATAAGTAATTTTGTAAAAGAAGCAGAAATAAATATTTACGTAAAATTATAAAAGTATAAATCCGACCATACATAAATATTTTTAGAAAAGAAACGAAGAAGCAAAAGTTCGTAAAGTGATAGCGAAACCAATTTAAATAGAGATAACCACACAGGCTTATACTCCACTTAAAGAGATAAGAACACTTTAATAAAGAGTAGCTAGCTGCTTTATTAAAATAGCACTTACGAACACAAGTCATGACATATGTTATAAGAGCGTACGTCCTCCTAAACATATATATGAAATTTAAAGTTCACCAAAGAAATTGATAATTTTAAAATAAATTTCACAACGACGAAACACTAATAATAAATAGGCGATAAAGTAATAAATTATTAACAACAATTATAAAATTTGCCAAGTCGACACAAACGTGCATGGAACCACCCATTGCAACCTAGTATCAACAAAACAATATTTGAAAGCCTTCTTATTAAATCAACATTAAAGTTTGACGGAATCACCCAATATAAACTTAATGTCAACTCAAAAAGGAAATTAAATCAAATAGATAAAATGTGTCAACTTATCAAATTGACATACAAGTCAAATGAATCACCCATTATGACTCAATATCAACTCAAACAAGTTTAAAATTTAGACTTATCAAATTGACATACAAGTCAAAGGAATCACCCATTATGACTTAATGTCAACTCAAACAAGTTTAAAATTTAGACTGAGTATATAAATTTCGTTTTCAAAGAATATAAAACAGATCAGTCAAAATCAGAGAATTAAATAAGAAGTAAATAAAACAACCAAAATTTTGCTATGAAATGAGAAAGCACTAAATATTTAACCAAGAAACAACAAATAGTAAACGAAATCCTTTCACGCATTTGAGTTTGAAAAATAATGCTAATAAGAAAAGTAAGTAAAGTAAAAGTTGTTGAATGCTAACCTTTAAAACAAAATAGCTTGCGTCTATATTTCAATCTAACACCAAAACAACTCATTAAAGTACTTTTATTTTTAAAGACTACAAAACTTATCACCATAATTAAAGGCTAAACAAGGATTAGCATGAAAAATAAAAATATTAAAAGGAAAATATTTATAAATATAGATGGTCAATGACGGTAAGAGAAATTTGAAGAATATCTTGAAAGACAATTTCAAAACCCCATTTCTTTTTCCAAACCATTATAAAACAATTGAAATTACACGTTTTTCAAAAGAGTATGTCAAAATATTCACAATAACAAAATTTGAATACCAAATTATAACTTTTATATAAGTATGAAATTTATTAAGATCAAAGATCTAAAATATAATTTGGAATATAAACTCAAACTAGAAAGTTTTGTAAAATAATAAAACAGATACGTAGCACTCACATAAAAACAACACTTAATTGGAAAAGAACAGAAAATATATATATCGTCGCGCATAATAACATATACTATCAAGCAACCAACAAATAAAATTAATGCAATGCAACACACATTAAAATTAAAATGAAAGTTTTATTTTTAAATTGCAAAACACGAAACAAATTAAACACACAACTAAACCGATAAGGCTATAAATACTTCGCTTTCGCTGCGCACTCTGATAAAAGAGAAAATAAATTACATGTAAGAGACCCTGCAAATAAGATTAGCAAACTTGGTAGACTAATTCCACCAATAATACAAGCAACTATACATATAACATATGCTCCATAAGCATGAGAGCACACCACATTCCCATACGGCTTTCCTTTACTTTCTCTACCCAAAACACCCTCATTATAGTGAAACTACTAAACTTAATTCTAAACAAATTTTATATCCTATGGCTAACTAATAATTCTAAAGAATCATTAGCAACTCTTTTTCAGAGTTTAGGAACGTTTTGCTCTGATACCAACTGTAACACCCCAGAATTTCAAAGCGAAAAAGGAAAAAATAATAATAGTATTAATAGGACGATGGCGGAAACATCGTCTTCTGGGAATGTCACTACTACAAGAAATGCGATTAAATAACTAAGTGATAAACCAACATAAGTAAATAGAATAAATAAATTAAATTAATTAGAGTAATATCCATAAGATAAAACCAACTCTTCAACTAACTAAAAATCTAGGCCTAAAACATCTAACATTTTAATGCTCACATCTCAACCCGAGCCCAAAACCAAAGAAGAATCTCATCAACAACACCTGCAAAATATATCAACAAACATCCACAATCAGTGGGGAGTAACTAGCAGTTCTCCCAGAACAAAAGAAATCAAAGTACAATTCAGACATAGATAAATAAGAAAGGAAACATAAGGTCAAGACAACTATGACATGCATCCCAAAATCATAAAGCTCTCAAGTAATACAAAGAATAAAATGAATAAATCATCTCAAGGGTACTTCAATATAATAAAAACATAGATAAATCAGTTATTGAGTCAGAAACCGAACGCCAGTGAATCGCAATTCACTTCCTAAGGTTGGTCAGATCGCAATCTCCAGGTCAGTCTATGGGCTTACGTTCCCCACTGCCTGTGTCTAAGAATGGCCAAACTCCCGATGCAGGGTAGAACACGCAGAACTCCCTGACCTCTCGGACGACAACAATTAACCCAGGTGTACCCCTAGTTCGCAAAACCGGGTGGTTGGCATGTTCTTCACCTGGGGACTACATCTATCCCACCGGATATTCTTATCTCAAAATAAAATCATAAATATCATCAAAGTATCATTCATCTCAAAAATATTCGTCAAAAGGGATGCCACCCGGCCTTATACCCATAATTCATCAAAAGTAATTCTTCAAAAATCCTCAAAGTTGTAACTTACAAACTTACAACAAATATCTCCAACCACAATACTTTGAACATCACTAAGCATCAACAATGATAATGAAATAGTTTTTACAGCACTAACAGTATTAATCAGAAATGCATCATATCAAATAAGATCACCAACCAGAAGTAGAACATACGTACAAGATCATATGAAAACTTAGACTACACAAAAATGTGTGCTCGGTGCATGAGCTTGCGCTCAGCACCACACTGTGCGACTGGCGCACTAACCAAACTACGTCTGACGCATCAGAATGCGTCTGACGCCACCACCAATTAACTCCAAGGCTTATTAAATCAATGAAACGTACACGACTAATCATTTTTACATAAACCAAACGTAAACATAATGATACTCAATAATAACCACAATAACCTAAAAATCATAAACTTCCAAGAACATAAAAGGTCTCAATTTATTTCTGATTATTAAACCATTAAATAATTTAAAAGAATATCCTCAAACTCATAACAAAAACACAATAAAAATTATTAAACTAATAAAAACAATCAGTAAATTATCACAAAAATTATCATACGACCATTATGACTCTACTGACATGGTACAAATTTTATTTATAATTTTCGGACTCTAAAAGTAATTTTAAATGTTAATTTACAGAATACTCAGTAAAGCCAATAAAATATTTAAAAATAGAAATAAATGCCAAAAAATTTCCAAAAATTCATATAACATGTATAAACTCACGGTAATACATAATATGCAAATAAATAGATTTTTTCGGCCCCAAAAACATAATATTCATGATTTAAATACCAACAAACACGAAAATGCAAAAACAGATAAATCAATTAAATAAATCTGTAAACAGTAGGAAAAAATTATTCCAAAGCATGAAATACATACTACACACATAACATGCTTCATGAAAAATAATTTCAGCAATTATAAAATTCATTCAATAATTATTTTGCAAATAAGCCATAAACGCATAAATTACCAAATAAATCGAGTAAATATTAAAACCCAGACGAAAATTATTTTTCTGCATACAATATTCATACAGCATACATCAAGTATATCCACGTCAAATTTCATCAATAATTTCATTCAAAAAGTATTTTAAACAATTCCTAGCGTAATAATCTAATTCCGAAAAATACTCTAATCTATATTGTTCTAAGATAACTACTAGTTACCTGGATCGTCGGAGGAGAGCTGAGTCTAAAGAAATATGAAAAATATGTGCAATCCAAGTCCTCCATGAACGAAAATTGTAGCAACAAGTCACTAGGCGTTTTCTTCTTGAACATTGAAAAATCTCATTTCGTACTCTTATGTTCCGACCATGATTCCCAGCTATTGAAAGATCGGATTCCAAATCAATCCATTCAAACTGAATTCCAAGATGTTCTAAACTTGCTGTCCAAATTTGAGGACGATCCAACGGTTAGATCTCCGGATATGTTTATTTTCGTGAAGGTGTGACAGAAAAAACCGGGTTGAACCTTTCTCTTCTTTTCCTCTTCCTTTTCTCTCTTTCTTTTCTTGAAAACGGCGTGGGTCAAAAGACAATGATGCTGAACTTCTCTTATTAAAAATCAGAATTTTATGCCAAGGAAAAATGAAGGGTTTAGGAGAATGTTAATGAGGGATTAAATGAGCGGTTACAAGATATTCAAAGTTTAGCTTAATAAGCACCAAAACTCTTCATCCTCCATTCCATAATTGCTGATAAATGTTTTCCGAGATAAAGGCACTACTTGTACGAAAAATCCAACCTTCATTTTTTCCACATTCTGACGTGACGGAGCTGTGGAGGATGGGAAAAACCACTTTAGGTACTAAGAATCGTTTAGAAATAATTTTCGGGCTAAGAGTTATGCCAAAAAAAAAATTCAGCTTCTATGGAGGGCACAACTGATACGAAAAATCCGACTTCATTTTCTTCCCATTCGACTTGAGGAATATGTAGAGCATGAAAAAATGGCACTTGAGGCGCAATAATCAATCAGAATTGTTTTCCGAGATAAGAGTTATGGGCAAAATACTTTTTACGTTCAATGCAGGGCACTACTTGTATGAAAAATCCAACTTCATTTTTTTCACATTCTAAATGAGGGAGCTGTGGAGCATGGAAAAAAACCACTTTAGGCACAACAATCGTTTAGAAATGTTTTCCGGGCTAATAGTTATACCAAAAACACTTTTCAGCTTTTATGGAGCACACAACTGTTACGAAAAATCCGACTTCATTTTTTTCCCATTTGGACTTTAGGAATCAGTTGAGCATGTAATAATGGTACTTTTGGCGCAAGAATCAATCAGAAATGTTTTTCGAGATAAATGTTATTGGCAAAATACTTTTCACGTTCAATGTAGGCATTACTTGTACGAAAAATCCAAATTCATTTTTCCTCATTCTGACGTGATGGAGCTGTGGAGGATGGGAAGAAACCACTTTAGGTACAAGAATCGTTTAGAATTATTTTTCGGGTGAAGAGTTATGCATAAAACACTTTTCAGTTTCTATGGAGGGCACAACTGGTACGAAAAATCCAACTTCATTTTTTTCCCATTCGGACTTGAGTAATCTATTGAGCATGGAAAAATGCCACTTTAGGGGCAAGAATCAATCATAAACGTTTTCCGAGATAAAAGTTATAGGCAAAATACTTTGCACGTTCAATGTAGGGCACTACGTATACGAAAAATCCAACTTCATTTTTTCCACATTCTGACGTGACGAAGCTGTATAGCATGGAAACAAACACTTCGTTTATAAATGTTTTTCGGGCTAAGAGTTATGCCAAAAACACTTTCCAGCTTTTATGGAGGGCACAACTGGTACGAAAAATCCGACATCATTTTTTTCCCATTCGGACTTGAGTAATCTGTTGAGCATGGAAATATGCCACTTTAGGTGAAAGAATCAATTTGAAATGTTTTCTGAGATAAAAGTTATAGGCAAAATAATTTTCACGTTCAATGTAGGGCACTACTTGTACGAAAAATCCAACTTCAATTTTTTCACATTCTGACATGACTGAGCTGTGGAGGATGGATTAAAACCATTTTCGGCACAAGAATCGTCTAGAAATGTTTTTCAGGCTAAGAGTTATACCAAAAAATACTTTTCAACTTCTATGGAGGTCACAACTGGTTCAAAAAATCCGACTTAATTTTTTTTCCCATTCGGACTTGTCGAATATGTTGAGCATGGAAAAAGGCCACTTGGAGCGCAAGAATCAAATTGAAATGTTTTCCGAGATACGAGTAATGTGCAAAATACTTCACATTCAATGTAGGGCACTACTTGTACAAAAAATTCAAATTCATTTTTTCCACATTCTGACGTGACGGAGTTGTAGAGCATGGAAAAAAAACCACTTTAGGGACAAGAATCGTTCAGAAATGTTTTTCGGGCTAAGAGTTAGGGCAAAAACACTTTTCAACTTCTATGCAGGGCATAACTGGTACGAAAAATCCGACTTAATTTTTTTCCCATTCAGACTTCAAGAATCTGTTGAGCATGGAAAAATGCCACTTTAGGGGAAAGAATCAATGATAAATGTTTTCCGAGATAAGAGTTATGGGCAAAATACTTTTTACGTTCAATGTAGGGCACTACGTGTACGAAAAATCCAACTTCATTTTTTCCACATTCTGACATGGCAGAGCTGTAGAGCATGGAAAAAAACCACATTAGGCACAGGAATCGTTTAGAAATATTTTTCGGGCTATGAGTTATGCCAAAAACACTTTTCAGCTACTATGGAGGGCACAATTGGTACGAAAAATCCGACATCATTTTTTTTCCTTTTCAGACTTGAGTAATCTATTGATCATGAAATGCCACTTTAGGCGCAAGAATCAATCAGAAACGTTTTCCGAGATAAAAGTTATAGGCAAAATACTTTTCACGTTCAATGTAGGGCACTACGTGTAGGAAAAATCCAACTTCATTTTTTCCATATTCTGACGTGAGAGAACTGTGGAGCATGGAAAAAAAAAACCACTTTAGGCAGAAGAATCGTTTAGAAATGTTTTTCGGGCTAAAAGTTATGCCAAACACACTTTTCAACTTCTATGTTGGGCATAACTGGTACGAAAAATCCGACTTCATTTTTTTCCCATTCAGACTTCAGGAATCTGTTGAGCGTGGAAAAATGCCACTTAGGGGATAGAATCAATGAGAAATGTTTTCCGAGATAAGAGTTATGGGGAAAATACTTTTTACGTTCAGTGTAGGGCCCTACGTGTACGAAAAATCCAACTTCACTTTTTCCACATTCAGACGTGACAGAGCTGTAGGGCATGGAAAAAAAACACTTTAGGCACAAAAATCGCTTAGAAATATTTTTCGGGCTAAGAGTTATGCCAAAAACACTTTCCATCTTTTATGGAGGGCACAACGGGTACGAAAAATCCGATTCATGTTTTCCCATTCGGACTTGAGGTATTTATTGAGCATGGAAAAATGCCACTTTAGGGGAAAGAATCAATGTGAAATGTTTTTCGAGATAAGAGTTATGGGCAAAATGCTTTTCACGTTCAATGCAGGGCACTACGTGTACGAAAAATCCAACCTAATTTATTCCTCATTCTGAGGTGACGGAGCTGTAGAGCATGGAAAAATACCACATTAGGCACAAGAATCTTTTCGAAATGTTTTCGGGCTAATAGTTATGCCAAAAACACTTTTCAGCTTCTATGGCACAACAAGTACGAAAAATTCGATATCATTTTTTTCCTATTCGTACTTGAGTAATCTATTGAGCATGGAAAAATGCCACTTTAGGGGCAAGAATCAATCAGAAACGTTTTCCGAGATAAAAGTTATAGGCAAAATACTTTGCACGTTCAATGTAGGGCACTACGTGTACGAAAAATCCAACTTCATTTTTTCCTCATTCTGACGTGACGAAGCTGTTGAGCATGGAAAAAAATCACTTTAGGCACAAGATTCGTTTAGAAATGTTTATCGGGCTAAGAGTTATGCCAAAAACACTTTCCAGCATCTATGGAGGGCACAACTGGTACGAAAAATCCGACAACATTTTTTTCCTATTCGGACTTGAGTAATCTACTGAGCATGGAAAAATGCCACTTTAGGGAAAAGAATCAATGAGAAATGTTTTCCGAGATAAGAGTTATGGGCAAAATACTTTTCATGTTCAATGTAGGGTTAGGTTCATGGAAAAAAATCATTTTAGGTTTAAGAATCGTTTAGAAATGTTTTTTGGGCCAAGATTTATGCCAAAAACACTTTTCAACTTCTGTGCAAGGCACAACTAGTATGAAAAATCCGAAATTATTTGTTTTCCCATTCGGACTTGAGGTATCAGTTGAGCATGGAAAAATGCCACTTTAGGTGCAAGAATCAATCAAAAATGTTTTCCGAGAAGTAATAGGCAAAATACTTTTCACGTTCAATGTAGGGCACTACGTGTACGAAAAATCCAACTTCACTTTTTCCACATTCTGAGGTGACGGAGTTGTAGAGCATGGGAAAAAAACACATTATGCACAAGAATTGTTTCGAAATGTTTTTCGGGCTATGAATTATGCCAAACACACTTTTCAGCTTCTATGCATGGCACAACTGGTACGAAAAATCCGACATCATTTTTTTCCCATTCGGACTTGAGGTATCTGTTGAGCATGGAATAATGCCACTTTAGGCGCAAGAATCAATCAGAAACGTCTTCTGAGATAAAAGTTATAGGCAAAATACTTTTCATGTTCACTGTAGGGTAATACATGTTGGAAAAATCCAACTTCATTTTTTCCACATTCTGACGTGAGAGAGCTTTGGAGCATGGAAAAAAACCACTTTACGCACAAGAATCGCTTAGAAATATTTTTCGGGCTAAAATTTATGCCAAAAACACTTTTCAACTTCTATGCTGGGTATAAATGGTACGAAAAATCCGACTTCATTTTTTTCCCATTCAGACTTCAGGAATCTGTTGAGCATGTATAAATGCCACTTTAAGGGAAAGAATTAACGAGAAATGTTTTCCGAGATAAGAGTTATGGGCAAAATACTTTTTACGTTCAATGTAGGGCACTACGTGTACGAAAAATCCAACTTCATTTTTTACACATTCTGATATGGCGGAGCTGTAGAGCATGGAAAAAAACCACTTTAGGCATTAGAATCGTTTAGAAATGTTTTTCGGGCTAAGAGTTGTGCCAAAAACACTTTCCAGCTTTTATGGAGGGTACAACTGGTACGAAAAATCCGACATCATTTTTTTCCCATTCGGACTTGAGGTATCTGTTGAGCATGGAAAAATGCCACTTTAGGCGCAAAAATCGTTTTCCGAGATAAAAGTTATAGGCAAAATACTTTTCACGTTCACAGTAGGGCACTACGTGTAGGAAAAATCCAACTTCATTTTTTCCACATTCCGACGTGAGAGAGTTTAAAAAAACCAATTTAGGCATAAGAATCGTTTAGAAATGTTTTTCGGGCTAAACGTTGTGCCAAAAACACTTTTCAACTTCTATGCGGTGCATAACTGGTACGAAAAATCCGGCTTCATTTTTTTGCCATTCAGACTTTAAGAATCTGTTGAGCATGGAAAAATGCCACTTTAGGGGAAAGAATCAATTTCGTTTTTCCACATTCTGACATGACGGAGCTGTAGAGCATGGAAAAAACCACTTTAGGCACAAGAATCGTTTAGAAATGTTTTTCGGGCTAAGAGTTATGTCAAAAACACTTTTCAGTTCCATGGAGGGCACAAATAGTACCAAAATTTCGACGTTATTTTTTCCCTATTCGGACTTGAGTAATATATTGAGCATGGAAAAATGCCACTTCAGGCGCAAGATTCAATTAGAAACGTTTTCCGAGATAAAAGTTATAGGCAAAATACTTTTCACGTTCAATGTAGGGCACTACGTGTACGAAAAATCCAACTACACTTTTTCCACATTCTGACGTGACGGAGTTGTAGAGCATGGGAAAAAAACACATTATGCACAAGAATTGATTCGAAATGTTTTTCGGGCTATGAATTATGCCAAAAACACTTTTCAGCTTCTATGCATGGCACAACTGGTACTAAAAATCCCACATCATTTTTTTCCCATTCGGACTTGAGGTATTTGTTGATCATGGAAAAATGCCATTTTAGGCGCAAGAATTAATCAGAAACGTTTTCGGAGATAAAAGTTATAGGCAAAATACTTTTCACGTTCACTGTAGGGTACTACATGTTGGAAAAATCCAACTTCATTTTTTCCACATTCTGACGTGAGAGAGCTTTGGAGCATGGAAAAAAACCACTTTAGGCACCAGAATCGCTTAGAAATATTTTTCGGGCTAAAAGTTATGCCAAAAACACTTTTCAACTTCTATGCCAAAAGCCACTTGGGGCGCAAGAATTAATCGAAATGTTTTCCGAGATAAGAGTTATGGACAAAATACTTTTCACGTTCAATATAGGGCACTATTTGTACGAAAAATCCAACATTATTTTTTCCACATTATGACGTGATCGGAGCTTAGGAGCATTGAAAAAATCACTTTAACCATAAGAATCGTTTAGAAATGTTTTTTGGGCCAAGATTTATGCCAAAAACACTTTTTAACTTCTATGCAAGGCACAACTGGTACGAAAAATCCGAAATTATTTTTTTCCCATTCGACCTTGAGGTATCTGTTGAGCATGGGAAAATGCCACTTTAGGTGTAAGAATCAATCAGAAATGTTTTTCGAGTTAAAAGTTATAGGCAAAATACTTTTCACGTTCAATGTAGGGCACTACGTGTACGAAAAATCCAACATCACTTTTTCCACATTCTGACGTGAGGAAGCTGTAGAGCTTGTAAAAAAACCACTTTAGGCACTAGAATCGTTTAGAAATGTTTTTCGGGCTAAGAGTTATGCCAAAAACACTTTTCAGCTTCTACAAAGGGCAAAACTTGTACGAAAAATCCGACATCATTTTTTTCCCGTTCGGACTGGAGTAATCTGTTGAGCAAGGAAAAAGGCCACTTTAGGTGCAAGAATCAATCAGAAATGTTTTCCGAGATAAAAGTCATAGGCAAAATACTTTTCACGTTCAATGTAGGGCACTATGTGTACGAAAAATCCAACTTCACTTTTTCCACATTCTGACGTGACGGAGTTCTAGAGCATGGGAAAAAAACACATTATGCACAAGAATTGTTTCAAATGTTTTTCGGGCTATGAATTATGCCAAAAACACTTTCAACCTTCTATGCATGGCACAACCGGGTACGAAAAATCCGACATCATTTTTTTCCCATTCGGACTTGAGGTATCTGTTGATCATGGAAAAATGCCACTTTAGGCGCAAAAATTAATCAGAAACGTTTTCTGAGATAAAAGTTATAGGCAAAATACTTTTCACGTTCACTGCAGGGTACTACATGTTGGAAAAATCCAACTTCATTTTTTCCACATTCTGACGTGAGAGAGCTTTGTAGCTTGGAAAAAAACCACTTTAGGCACAAGAATCGCTTAGAAATATTTTTCGGGCTAAATGTTTTGCCAAAAACACTTTTCAACTTCTATTCCAAAAGCCACTTGGGGCGCAAGAATTAATCAGAAATGTTTTCCGAGATAAGAGTTATGGGCAAAATACTTTTCAGTTTCAATGTAGGGCACTATTTGTACGAAAAATCCAACATCATTTTTCCACATTATGACGTGACGGAGCTTAGGAGCATTGAAAAAAATCACTTTAACCATAAGAATCGTTTAGAAATGTTTTTGGGCCAAGATTTATGCCAAAAACACTTTTTAACTTCTATGCAAGGCACAACTGGTACGAAAAAACCGAAATTATTTTTTTCGCATTCGACCTTGAGGTATCTGTTGAGCATGGAAAAATGCCACTTTAGGGCAAGAATCAATCAGAAATGTTTTTCGAGTTAAAAGTTATAGGCAAAATACTTTTCACGTTCAATGTAGGGCACTACGTGTACGAAAAATCCAACATCACTTTTTCCACATTCTGACGTGACGAAGCTGTAGAGCTTGTAAAAAAACCACTTTAGGCACTAGAATCGTTTAGAAATGCTTTTCGGGCTAAGAGTTATGCCAAAAACACTTTTCAAATTTCTACGAGAGGGTAAAACTTGTACGAAAAATCCGACATCATTTTTTTCCCGTTCGGACTTGAGTAATCTGTTGAGCATGGAAAAAGGGCACTTTAAGTGCAAGAATCAATCAGAAATGTTTTCCGAGATAAAAGTCATAGGCAAAATACTTTTCACGTTCAATGTAGGGCACTACTTGTACGAAAAATCCAACTTCATTTTTTCCTCATTCTGACGTGACGAAGCCGTAGAGCATGGAAAAAAATCACTTTAGGCACAAGATTCGTTTAGAAATGTTTATCGGGCTAAGAGTTATGCCAAAAACACTTTCCAAAGATCTATGGAGGGCACAACCGGGTACGAAAAATCCGACAACATTTTTTTCCTATTCGGACTTGAGTAATCTACTGAGCATGGAAAAATGCCACTTTAGGGAAAAGAATCAATGAGAAATGTTTTCCGAGATAAGAGTTATGGGCAAAATACTTTTCATGTTCAATGTAGGGCACTATTTGTACAAAAAATCCAACATCATTTTTCCACATTATGACATGACGGGGCTTAGGTTCATGGAAAAAAATCATTTTAGGTTTAAGAATCGTTTAGAAATGTTTTTTGGGCCAAGATTTATGCCAAAAACACTTTTCAACTTCCGTGCAAGGCACAACTAGTATGAAAAATCCGAAATTATTTTTTTTCCCATTCGGACTTGAGGTATCAGTTGAGCATGGAAAAATGCCACTTTAGGTGCAAGAATCAATCAAAAATGTTTTCCGAGAAGTAATCGGCAAAATACTTTTCACGTTCAATGTAGGGCACTACGTGTACGAAAAATCCAACTTCACTTTTTCCACATTCTGACGTGACGGAGTTGTAGAGCATGGGAAAAAAACACATTATGCACAAGAATTGTTTCGAAATGTTTTTCGGGCTATGAATTATGCCAAACACACTTTTCAGCTTCTATGCATGGCACAACCGGGTACGAAAAATCCGACATCATTTTTTTTCCCATTCGGACTTGAGGTATCCGTTGAGCATGGAATAATGCCACTTTAGGCGCAAGAATCAATCAGAAACGTCTTCCGAGATAAAAGTTATTGGCAAAATACTTTTCATGTTCACTATAGGGTAATACATGTTGGAAAAATCCAACTTCATTTTTTCCACATTCTGACGTGAGAGAGCTTTGGAGCATGGAAAAAAACCACTTTACGCACAAGAATCGTTTAGAAATATTTTTCGGGCTAAAATTTATGCCAAAAACACTTTTCAACTTCTATGCAGGGTATAAATGGTACGAAAAATCCGACTTCATTTTTTTCCCATTCAGACTTCAGGAATCTGTTGAGCATGGAAAAATGCCACTTTAAGGGAAAGAATCAACGGGAAATGTTTTCCGAGATAAGAGTTATGGGCAAAATACTTTTTACGTTCAATGTAGGGCACTACGTGTACGAAAAATCCAACTTCATTTTTTCCACATTCTGATATGGCGGAGCTGTAGAGCATGGAAAAAAACCACTTTAGGCATTAGAATCGTTTAGAAATGTTTTTCGGGCTAAGAGTTATGCCAAAAACACTTTCCAGCCTTTTATGGAGGGTACAACTGGTACGAAAAATCCGACATCATTTTTTTCCCATTCGGACTTGAGGTATCTGTTGAGCATGGAAAAATGCCACTTTAGGCGCAAAAATCGTTTTCCGAGATAAAAGTTATAGGCAAAATACTTTTCACGTTCACAGTAGGGCACTACGTGTAGGAAAAATCCAACTTCATTTTTTCCACATTCTGACGTGAGAGAGTTGTGGAGCATGGAAAAAAACCAATTTTGGCATAAGAATCGTTTAGAAATTTTTTTCGGGCTAAACGTTGTGCCAAAAACACTTTTCAACTTCTATGCGGTGCATAACTGGTACGAAAAATCCGGCTTCATTTTTTGCCATTCAGACTTTAAGAATCTGTTGAGCATGGAAAAATGCCACTTTAGGGGGAAAGAATCAATGAGAAATGTTTTCCGAGATAAGAGTTATGGGCAAAATACTTTTTACGTTCAATGTAGGGCACTACGTATACGAAAAATCCAATTTCGTTTTTCCACATTCGACATGACGGAAATGTTTTTCGGGTTATGAATTATGCCAAACTCACTTTTCAGCTTCTATGCATGGCACAACTGGTACTAAAAATCCCACATCATTTTTTTCCCAATCGGACTTGAGGTATTTGTTGATCATGGAATAATGCCACTTTAGGCGCAAGAATTAATCAGAAACGTTTTCTGAGATAAAAGTTATAGGCAAAATACTTTTTCACGTTCACTCGTAGGGTACTACATGTTGGAAAAATCCAACTTCATTTTTTCCACATTCGACGTGAGAGAGCTTTGGAGCATGGAAAAAAATCACTTTAGGCACCAGAATCGCTTAGAAATATTTTTCGGGCTAAGAGTTATGCCAAAAACACTTTTCAACTTCTATGCAGGGCATAGTTGGTACGAAAAATCCGACTTCAATTTCTTCCCATTCAGACTTCAGGAATCTGTTGAGCATGGAAAAATGCCACTTTTGGGGAAAGAATCAATGTGAAATGTTTTCCGAGATACGAGTTATGGGCAAAAAACTTTTTACGTTCAATGTAGGGCACTACGTGTACGAAAAATCCAACTTCATATTTTCCACATTCGACATGACGTTCTGCGTAGAGCATGGAAAAAACCACTTTAGGCACAAGAATCGTTGAGAAATGTTTTTCGGGCTAAGAGTTATGTCAAAACCACTTTTCAGCTTCTATGGAGGGCACAACCCGTACGAAAATTTCGACGTTATTTTTTTCCTATTCGGACTTGAGTAATCTATTGAGCATGGAAAAATGCCACTTTAGGCGCAAGAATCAATCAGAAACGTTTTCCGAGATAAAAGTTATAGGCAAAATACTTTTCACGTTCAATGTAGGGCACTACGTGTACGAAAAATCCAACTTCATTTTTTCCACATTCTGACGTGACGAAGCTGTAGAGCATGGAGAAAAACCACTTTAGGCACAAGATTCGCTTAGAAATATTTTTCGGCCTAATAGTTATGCCAAAAACACTTTCCTGCTTCTATGGAGGGCACAACTGGTACGAAAAATCCGACATTATTTTTTTCCAATTCGGACTTGAGTAATCTGTTGAGCAAGGAAAAATGCCACTTTAGGTGAAAAAATCAATCAGAAATGTTTTCCGAGATAAAAGTTATAGGCAAAATAATTTTCACGTTCAATGTAGGGCACTACTTGTACAAAAAATCCAACTTCATTTTTACCACATTTTGACGTGACTGAGCTGTGGAGGATGGATTAAAACCACTTTCGGCACAAGAATCATTTAGAAATGTTTTTCGGGCTAAGAGTTATACCAAAAAATACTTTTCAGCTTCTAGGGAGATCACAACTGGAACGAAAAATCCGATTTCATTTTTTTTCCCATTCGGACTTGACGAATATGTTGAGCATGGAAAAAAGCCACTTGGGGCGCAAGAATTAATCAGAAATGTTTTCCGAGATAAGAGTTATGGGCAAAATTATTTTCGTGTTCAATGGGCACTACTTGTACGAAAAATTCAACTTCATTTTTTCCACATTCTGACGTGACGGAGCTGTACTGCATGGAAAAAACCACTTTAGGCATAAGAATCGTTTAGAAATGTTTTTTGGGCCAAGATTTATGCCAAAAACACTTTTCAACTTCTATGCAAGGCACAACTGGTTCGAAAAATCCGAAATTATTTTTTTTCCCATTCGGACTTGAGGTATCAGTTGAGCATGGAAAAATGCCACTTTAGGTGCAAGAATCAATCAGAAATGTTTTTCGAGATAAAAGTTATAGGCAAAATACTTTTCACGTTCAATGTAGGGCACTACGTGTACGAAAAATCCAACTACCCTTTTTCCACATTCGACGTTACGGAGTTGTAGAGCATGGGAAAAAAACACATTATGCACAAGAATTGATTCGAAATGTTTTTCGGGCTATGAATTATGCCAAAAACACTTTTCAGCTTCTATGCATGGCACAACCGGTACTAAAAATCCCACATCATTTTTTTCCCATTCGGACTTGAGGTATTTGTTGATCATGGAAAAATGCCATTTTAGGCGCAAGAATTAATCAGAAACGTTTTCGGAGATAAAAGTTATAGGCAAAATACTTTTCACGTTCACTTGTAGGGTACTACATGTTGGACAAATCCAACTTCATTTTTTCCACATTCGACATGAGAGAGCTTTGGAGCATGGAAAAAAACCACTTTAGGCACCGAATCGCTTAGAAATATTTTTCGGGCTAAAAGTTATGCCAAAAACACTTTTCAACTTCTATGCCAAAAGCCACTTGGGGCGCAAGAATTAATCAGAAATGTTTTTCGAGATAAGAGTTATGGACAAAATACTTTTCACGTTCAATATAGGGCACTATTTGTACGAAAAATCCAACATTATTTTTTCCACATTATGACGTGACGGAGCTTAGGAGCATTAAAAAAAATCACTTTAACCATAAGAATCGTTTAGAAATGTTTTTGGGCCAAGATTTATGCCAAAAACACTTTTTAACTTCTATGCAAGGCACAACCGGTACGAAAATCCGAAATTATTTTTTTCCCATTCGACCTTGAGGTATCCGTTGAGCATGGGAAAATGCCACTTTAGGTGCAAGAATCAATCGAAATGTTTTTCGAGTTAAAAGTTATAGGCAAAATACTTTTCACGTTCAATGTAGGGCACTACGTGTACGAAAAATCCAACATCACTTTTTCCACATTCTGACGTGAGGAAGCTGTAGAGCTTGTAAAAAAACCACTTTAGGCACTAGAATCGTTTAGAAATGTTTTTCGGGCTAAGAGTTATGCCAAAAACACTTTTCAGACTTCTACAAAGGGCAAAACTTGTACGAAAAATCCGACATCATTTTTTTCCCGTTCGGACCGGAGTAATCTGGTGAGCATGGAAAAAGGCCACTTTAGGTGCAAGAATCAATCGAAATGTTTTCCGAGATAAAAGTCATAGGCAAAATACTTTTCACGTTCAATGTAGGGCACTATGTGTACGAAAAATCCAACTTCACTTTTTCCACATTCTGACGTGACGGAGTTCTAGAGCATGGGAAAAAAACACATTATGCACAAGAATTGTTTCGAAATGTTTTTCGGGCTATGAATTATGCCAAAAACACTTTCAGCTTCTATGCATGGCACAACTGGTACGAAAAATCCGACATCATTTTTTTCCCATTCGGACTTGAGGTATCTGTTGATCATGGAAAAATGCCACTTTAGGCGCAAAAATTAATCGAAACGTTTTACGAGATAAAAGTTATAGGCAAAATACTTTTCACGTTCACCGTAGGGTACTACATGTTGGAAAAATCCAACTTCATTTTTTCCACATTCTGACGTGAGAGAGCTTTGTAGCTTGGAAAAAAACCACTTTAGGCACAAGAATCGCTTAGAAATATTTTTCGGGCTAAATGTTTTGCCAAAAACACTTTTCAACTTCTATGCCAAAAGCCACTTGGGGCGCAAGAATTAATCAGAAATGTTTTCCGAGATAAGAGTTATGGGCAAAATACTTTTCAGTTTCAATGTAGGGCACTATTTGTACGAAAAATCCAACATCATTTTTCCACATTATGACGTGACGGAGCTTAGGAGCATTGAAAAAAATCACTTTAACCATAAGAATCGTTTAGAAATGTTTTTGGGCCAAGATTTATGCCAAAAACACTTTTTAACTTCTATGCAAGGCACAACTGGTACGAAAAAACCGAAATTATTTTTTTCGCATTCGACCTTGAGGTATCTGTTGAGCATGGAAAAATGCCACTTTAGGGCAAGAATCAATCGAAATGTTTTTCGAGTTAAAAGTTATAGGCAAAATACTTTTCACGTTCAATGTAGGGCACTACGTGTACGAAAAATCCAACATCACTTTTTCCACATTCTGACGTGACGAAGCTGTAGAGCTTGTAAAAAAACCACTTTAGGCACTAGAATCGTTTAGAAATGTTTTTCGGGCTAAGAGTTATGCCAAAAACACTTTTCAGCTTCTACAGAGGGTAAAACTTATACGAAAAATCCGACATCATTTTTTCCCGTTCGGACTTGAGTAATCTGTTGAGCATGGAAAAAGGGCACTTTAAGTGCAAGAATCAATCAGAAATGTTTTCCGAGATAAAAGTCATAGGCAAAATACTTTTCACGTTCAATGTAGGGCACTACTTGTACGAAAAATCCAATTTCATTTTTTCCACATCTTGACGTGACTGAGTTGTGTTGGATGGATTAAAACCACTTTCGGCACAAGAATCGATTAGAAATGTTTTTCGGGCTAAGGGTTACACTAAAAAATACTTTTTAGCTTCTACGGAGGTCACAACTGGTACGAAAATCCGACTTCATTTTTCCGATTCGGACATGACGAATATGTTGAACATGGAAAAATGCCACTTGAGGCGCAAGAAACAATCAAAAATGTTTTCCGAGATAAGAGTTATGGGCAAAATACTTTTCACGTTCAATGTAGGGCACTACTTGTACGAAAAATCCAACTTCATGTTTTCCACATTCTGACGTGAAAGAATTGTGGAGCATGGAAAGAAACCACTTTAGGCACAAGTATCGTTTAGAAATGTTTTTCGGCCTAAGAGTTAAGCCAAAAACACTTTCCAGCTTTTATGGAGGGCACAACTAGTACGAAAAATCCGATTCATTTTTTTCCCATTCGGACTTGAGGTATATATTGAGCATGGAAAAATGTCACTTTAGGGGCAAGAATCAATCGAAATGTTTTCCGAGATAAGAGTTTTGGGCAAAAATCTTTTCACGTTCAATGTATGGCGATACGTGTACGACAAATCCAACTTCATTTTTTCCACATTCGACGTGACGGAATTGTAGAGCATGGGAAAAAAGCACATTATGCACAAGAATTGTTTAGAAATGTTTTTTGGGCTATGAATTATGCCAAAAAACACTTTTCAAACTTCTATGAATGGCCCAACCGGTACGAAAAATCCGACATCATTTTTTTCCCATTCGGACTTGAGGTATCTGTTGAGCATGGAAAAATGCCACTTTAGGCGCAAGAATCAATCAAAAACGTTTTCCTAGATAAAAGTTATAGGCAAAATACTTTTCACGTTCACTATAGGGCACTACGTGTAGGAAAAATCCAACTTCATTTTTTCCACATTCTGACGTGAGAGAGCTGTGGAGCATGGAAAAAACCACTTTAGGCACAAGAACCGTTTAGAAATGTTTTTCGGGCTACAAGTTATGCCAAAAACACTTTTCAACTTCTATGTAGGTTATAACCGGTACGAAAAATCCGACTTCATTTTTTTCCAATTCGGACTTCGGGGAATCATTGAGCATGGAAAAATACCACTTTAGGGGAAAGAATCAATGAGAAATGTTTTCCGAGATAAGAGTGATTGGCAAAATACTTTTTACGTTCATTGTAGGGCACTACGTGTACGGAAAATCCAACTTCGTTTTTCCACATTCGACGACATGACGGAGTCAGAGAGCATGGAAAAAACCACTTTAAGCACAAGAATCGTTTAGAAATGTTTTTCGGGCTAAGAGTTATGTCAAAAACACTTTTCAGTTCTATATAGGGCACTACTAGTACCAAAATTTCGACGCTATTTTTTCCCTATTTGGACTTGAGTAATATATTGAGCATGGAAAAATGCCACTTTAGGCGCAAGAATCAATCAGAAAAGTTTTCCGAAATAAAAGTTATAGGCAAAATACTTTTTACGTTCAATGTAGGGCACTACGTGTACGAAAAATCCAACTTCATTTTTTCCACATTCGACGTGACGAAGCCGTAGAGCATGGAAAAAACCACTTTAGGCACAAGATTCGTTTTTGAAATATTTTTCGGGCTATGGGTTATGCCAAAAACACTTTCCAACTTCTATGGAGGGCACAACCGGTACGAAAAATCCGACAACATTTTTTTCCCTATTCGGACTTGAGTAATCTACTGAGCATGGAAAAATGCCACTTTAGGGGAAAGAATCAATGAGAAATGTTTTCCGAGATATGAGTTATGGGCAAAATACTTTTCACGTTCAATGTAGGGCGCTATTTGTACAAAAAATCCAACATCATTTTTTCCACATTATGACGTGACAGAGCTTAGGTTCATGGAAAAAAATCACTTTAGGCATAAGAATCGTTTAGAAATGTTTTTTGGGCCAAGATTTATTCCAAAAACACTTTTCAACTTCTATGCAAGGCACAACTTTAGGCACAAGAATCGTTTAGAAATGTTTTTCGGGCTAATAGTTATGTCAAAAACACTTTTCAAACTTCTATGGAGTGCACTAACCGGCACGAAAAATCCTACATCATTTATTTCCCATTCGGACTTGAGTAATCTATTGAGGATGGAAAAATGCCACTTTAGGGGGCAAGGATCAATCGAAACGTTTTTCGAGATAAAAGTTATAGGCAAAATATATTTCACGTTCAATGAAGGGCACTACTTGTACGAAAAATCCAACTTCATTTTTTCCATATTCGACGTGAGGGAGTTGTGGAGCATGGAAAAAAAACCATTTTAGGCACAAGAATCGTTTAAAAATGTTTTTCGGGCTAAGAGTTATGCCAAAAACACTTTTCAGCTTCTATGGAGGGCACAAATGGTACGAAAAATCCGACATCATTTTTTTCCCATTCGGACTTGAGTGATCTGTTGAGCATGGAAAAATGCCACTTTAGGTGCAGGAATCAATCGAAATGTTTTCCGAGATAAAAGTTATTGGCAATATATTTTTCACGTTCAATGTAGGGCACTACTTGTACGAAAAATCCAACTTCATTTTTTCCACATTCCGACGTGAGCGAGCCGTGGAGGATGGATTAAAACCACTTTCGGCACAAGAATCGTTTACAAATGTTTTTCGGGCTAAGAGTTATGCCAAAAACACTTTTCAACTTCTATGCACGGCACTACTGGTACGAAAAATCCGACTTCATTTTTTTCCCATTCAGACTTCAGGAATCTGCTGAGCATGGAAAAATGACACTTGAGGCGCAAGAATCAATCATAAATGTTTTCCGAGATATGAGTTATGGGCAAAATTCTTTTCACATTCAATGTAGGGCACTATTTGTACGAAAAATCCAACTTCTTTTTTTCCACATTATGACGAGACAGAGTGTAGAGCATGGAAAAAAACCACTTTAGGCACAAGAATCGTTTGGAAATGTTTTTCGGGCTTAGATTTATGCCAAAAACACTTTTCAGCTTCTATGTAGGGCACAAATAGAACGAAAAATCCGACATCATTTTTTTCCCTTTCGGACTTGAGGTATCTGTTGAGCATGGAAAAATGCCACTTTAGGGGAAAGAATCAATGAGAAATGTTATCCGAGATCAGAGTTATGGGCAAAATACTTTTCACGTTCAGTGTAGGTAACTACGTGTACGAAAAATCCAACTTCATTTTTTCCACATTATGACGTGACGGGGGTGTAGGGCATGTAAAAAAAACCACTTTAGGCACAAGAATCGTTTAGAAATGCTTTTCGGGATAAGAGTTATGCCAAAAACAATTTTCAGCTTCTATGGAGGGCACAACTGGCACGAAAAATCCGACATCATTTATTTCCCATTCGGACTTGAGTGATCAGTTGAGCATGGAAAAATGCAACTTTAGGTGCAAGAATCAATCGAAATGTTTTTCGAGATAAAAGTTATTGGAAAAATATTTTTCACGTTCAATGTAGGGCACTCCTTGTACGAAAAATCCAACTTCATTTTTTCCACATTCTCACGTGACCGAGCTGTGGAGGATGGATTAAAATCACTTTCGGCACAAGAATCGTTTAAAAATGTTTTTCGGGCTAAGAGTTATGCCAAAAACACTTTTCAACTTCAATGCACGACACTACGGGTACGAAAAATCCGACTTTATTTTTTTTCACATTCGGACTTCGAGAATCTGTCGAGCATGGAAAAATGACACTTGAGGCGCAAGAATCAATCATAAATGTTTTCCGATATATAAGTTATGGGCAAAATTCTTTTCACGTTCAATGTAGGGCACTATTTGTATGAAAAATCCAACTTCATTTTTTCCACATTATGACGTGAGAGAGCTGTGGAGCTTGGAAAAAAACCACTTTAGGCACAAGAATCGTTTAGAAATGTTTTTTCGGGCTAAGAGTTATACCAAAAACACTTTTCAACTTCTATGCAGAGCACAACTGGTACGAAAAATCCGACTTCATTTTTTTCCCATTCAGACTTCCGGAATCTATTGAGAATGGAAAAATGACACTTGAGGCGCAAGATTAAATCAGAAATGTTTTCCGATATAAGAGTTATGGGCAAAATACTTTTCACGTTCATTGTAGGCACTACGTGTACGAAAAATCCAACTTCAATTTTTCCACATTCTGACGTGACGAAGCAGGAGAGCATGGAAAAAACCACTTTAGGCTCAAGAATCATTTAGAAATGTTTTTCGAGCAAAGAGTTATGCCAAAAACACTTTTCAGCTTCTATGGAGGGCACAACCGGGTTCGAAAAATCCGACAACATTTTTTCCCCATTTGGACTTGACGAGTATGTTTAACATGAAAAAAATGCCACTTGAGGCGCAAGAAGCAAACAGAAATGTTTTCCGAGATAAGAGTTATGGGCAAAATACTTTTCACGTTCATGGTAGGCACTACTTGTACGAAAAATCCAACTTCATTTTTTCCACATTCTGACGTGACATAGCTGCGGAAGATGGATTAAAACAACTTTCGACACAAGAATCGTTAAGAAAAGTTTTTCCCACTAAGGTTTATGCCAAAATATCTTTTCAGCTTCTATGGATGGCACAACTGGTACGATAAATCCGACATCATTTTTTTTCCCATTCGGACTTGAGTAATCTGTTGAGCATGGAAAAATGCCTCTTTAGGTGCATGAATCAATCATAAATGTTATCCGAGATAAAAGTTATTGGCAAAATACTTTTCACGTTCAATTTTGTACGAAAAATCCAACTTCATTTTTTCCACATTCTAACTTGACTAAGCTGCGGAGGATGGATTAAAACCACTTTCGGCACAAGTATCGTTTAGAAATGTTTTTCGGGCTAAGAGTTAAACTAAAAACACTTTTCAACTTCGTTCCACGGCATTCTGGTTCGAAAAATCCGACTTTATTTTTTTTTTCCATTCGGACTTCGGGATTCTATTGAGCATGGAAAAATGACACAAGAGGCGCAAGAATAAATCAGAAATGTTTTCCGAGATAAGAGTTATGGGCAAAATACTTTTCACGTTCATTGCAGGCACTACGTGTACGACGAAGCTGTAGAGCATGGAAAAAAATCACTTTAGGCACAAAAATCATTTAGAAATGTTTTTCGAGCAATGAGTTATGCCAAAAACACTTTTCAGCTTCTACAAACGGCAAAACTTGTACGAAAAATCCTACATCATTTTTTTCCCGTTCGGACTGGAGTAATCTGTTGAGCATGGAAAAAGGCCACTTTAGGTGCAAGAATCAATCAGAAATGTTTTCCGAGATAAAAGTCATAGGCAAAATACTTTTCACGTTCAATGTAGGGCACTATGTGTACGAAAAATCCAACTTCACTTTTTCCACATTCGACGTGACGGAGTTCTAGAGCATGGGAAAAAAACACATTATGCACAAGAATTGTTTCAAAATGTTTTTCGGGCTATGAATTATGCCAAAAACACTTTCAGCTTCTATGCATGCCACAACTGGTACGAAAAATCCGACATCATTTTTTTCCCATTCGGACTTGAGGTATCTGTTGATCATGGAAAAATGCCACTTTAGGCGCAAAAATTAATCGAAACGTTTTCCGAGATAAAAGTTATAGGCAAAATACTTTTCACGTTCACCTGTAGGGTACTACATGTTGGAAAAATCCAACTTCATTTTTTCCACATTTTGACGTGAGAGAGCTTTGTAGCTTGGAAAAAAACCACTTTAGGCACAAGAATCGCTTAGAAATATTTTTCGGGCTAAATGTTTTGCCAAAAACACTTTTCAACTTCTATGCCAAAAGCCACTTGGGGCGCAAGAATTAATCGAAATGTTTTCCGAGATAAGAGTTATGGGCAAAATACTTTTCAGTTTCAATGTAGGGCACTATTTGTACGAAAAATCCAACATCATTTTTCCACATTATGACGTGACGGAGCTTAGGAGCATTGAAAAAAATCACTTTAACCATAAGAATCGTTTAGAAATGTTTTTGGGCCAAGATTTATGCCAAAAACACTTTTTAACTTCTATGCAAGGCACAACTGGTACGAAAAAACCGAAATTATTTTTTTCGCATTCGACCTTGAGGTATCTGTTGAGCATGGAAAAATGCCACTTTAGGGCAAGAATCAATCGAAATGTTTTTCGAGTTAAAAGTTATAGGCAAAATACTTTTCACGTTCAATGTAGGGCACTACGTGTACAAAAAATCCAACATCACTTTTTCCACATTCGACGTGACGAAGCCGTAGAGCTTGTAAAAAAACCACTTTAGGCACTAGAATCGTATAGAAATGTTTTTCGGGCTAAGAGTTATGCCAAAAACACTTTTCAGCTTCTACGGAGGGTAAAACTTGTACGAAAAATCCGACATCATTTTTTTCCCGTTCGGACTTGAGTAATCTGTTGAGCATGGAAAAAGGGCACTTTAAGTGCAAGAATCAATCAGAAATGTTTTCCGAGATAAAAGTCATAGGCAAAATACTTTTCACGTTCAATGTAGGGCACTACTTGTACGAAAAATCCAACTTAATTTTTTCCTCATCTTGACGTGACTGAGTTGTGTTGGATGGATTAAAACCACTTTCGGCACAAGAATCGATTAGAAATGTTTTTCGGGCTAAGAGTTACACTAAAAATACTTTTTAGCTTCTACGGAGGTCACAACTGGTACGAAAATCCGACTTCATTTTTCCGATTCGGACATGACGAATATGTTGAACATGGAAAAATGCCACTTGAGGCGCAAGAATCAATCAAAAATGTTTTCCGAGATAAGAGTTATGGACAAAATACTTTTCACGTTCAATGTAGGGCACTACTTGTACGAAAAATCCAACTTCATGTTTTCCACATTCGACGTGAAAGAGTTGTGGAGCATGGAAAGAAACCACTTTAGGCACAAGTATCGTTTAGAAATGTATTTCGGCCTAAGAGTTAAGCCAAAAACACTTTCCGACTTTTATGGAGGGTACAACTAGTACGAAAAATCCGATTCATTTTTTTCCCATTCGGACTTGAGGTATATATTGAGCATGGAAAAATGTCACTTTAGGGGGAAGAATCAATCGAAATGTTTTCCGAGATAAGAGTTTTGGGCAAAAATCTTTTCACGTTCAATGTATGGCGATGCGTGTACGACAAATCCAACTTCATTTTTTCCACATTCCGACGTGACGGAATTCTAGAGCATGGGAAAAAAGCACATTATGCACAAGAATTGTTTAGAAATGTTTTTTGGGCTATGAATTATGCCAAAAAACACTTTTCAACTTCTATGAATGGCCCAACCGGGTACGAAAAATCCGACATCATTTTTTTCCCATTCGGACTTGAGGTATCTGGTTGAGCATGGAAAAATGCCACTTTAGGCGCAAGAATCAATCATAAACGTTTTCCTAGATAAAAGTTATAGGCAAAATACTTTTCACGTTCACTATAGGGCACTACTTGTAGGAAAAATCCAACTTCATTTTTTCCACATTCGACGTGAGAGAGAGCTGTGGAGCATGGAAAAAACCACTTTAGGCACAAGAACCGTTTAGAAATGTTTTTCGGGCTAAAAGTTATGCCAAAAACACTTTTCAACTTCTATGTAGGGCATAACCGGTACGAAAAATCCGACTTCATTTTTTTCCCAATTCGGACTTCGAGAATCTGTTGAGCATGGAAAAATACCACTTTAGGAGAAAGAATCAATGAGAAATGTTTTCCGAGATAAGAGTGATTGGCAAAATACTTTTTACGTTCAATGTAGGGCACTACGTGTACGGAAAATCCAACTTCGTTTTTCCACATTCTGACATGACGGAGCTGTAGAGCATGGAAAAAACCACTTTAAGCACAAGAATCGTTTAGAAATGTTTTTCGGGCTAAGAGTTATGTCAAAAACACTTTTCAGTTCTATATAGGGCACTACTAGTACCAAAATTTCGACGCTATTTTTTCCCTATTTGGACTTGAGTAATATATTGAGCATGGAAAAATGCCACTTTAGGCGCAAGAATCAATCAGAAAAGTTTTCCGAGATAAAAGTTATAGGCAAAATACTTTTTACGTTCAATGTAGGGCACTACGTGTACGAAAAAATCCAACTTCATTTTTTCCACATTCGACGTGAGAGAGCCTGGAGCATGGAAAAAACCACTTTAGGCACAAGAACCGTTTAGAAATGTTTTTCGGGCTAAAAGTTATGCCAAAAACACTTTTCAACTTCTATGTAGGGCATAACTGGTACGAAAAATCCGACTTCATTTTTTTCCAATTCAGACTTCAGGAATCTGTTGAGCATGGAAAAATACCACTTTAGGAGAAAGAATCAATGAGAAATGTTTTCCGAGATAAGAGTGATTGGCAAAATACTTTTTACGTTCAATGTAGGGCACTACGTGTACGGAAAATCCAACTTCGTTTTTCCACATTCTGACATGACGGAGCTGTAGAGCATGGAAAAAACCACTTTAAGCACAAGAATCGTTTAGAAATGTTTTTCGGGCTAAGAGTTATGTCAAAAACACTTTTCAGTTCTATATAGGGCACTACTAGTACCAAAATTTCGACGCTATTTTTTCCCTATTTGGACTTGAGTAATATATTGAGCATGGAAAAATGCCACTTTAGGCGCAAGAATCAATCAGAAAAGTTTTCCGAGATAAAAGTTATAGGCAAAATACTTTTTACGTTCAATGTAGGGCACTACGTGTACGAAAAATCCAACTTCATTTTTTCCACATTCTGACGTGACGAAGCTGTAGAGCATGGAAAAAACCACTTTAGGCACAAGATTCGTTTTTGAAATATTTTTCGGGCTATGGGTTATGCCAAAAACACTTTCCAGCTTCTGTGGAGGGCACAACTGGTACGAAAAATCCGACAACATTTTTTTCCTATTCGGACTTGAGTAATCTACTGAGCATGGAAAAATGCCACTTTAGGGGAAAGAATCAATGAGAAATGTTTTCCGAGATATGAGTTATGGGCAAAATACTTTTCACGTTCAATGTAGGGCGCTATTTGTACAAAAAATCCAACATCATTTTTTCCACATTATGACGTGACAGAGCTTAGGTTCATGGAAAAAAATCACTTTAGGCATAAGAATCGTTTAGAAATGTTTTTTGGGCCAAGATTTATTCCAAAAACACTTTTCAACTTCTATGCAAGGCACAACTTTAGGCACAAGAATCGTTTAGAAATGTTTTTCGGGCTAATAGTTATGTCAAAAACACTTTTCAGCTTCTATGGAGTGCACAACTGGCACGAAAAATCCTACATCATTTATTTCCCATTCGGACTTGAGTAATCTATTGAGGATGGAAAAATGCCACTTTAGGGGCAAGGATCAATCAGAAACGTTTTTCGAGATAAAAGTTATAGGCAAAATATATTTCACGTTCAATGAAGGGCACTACTTGTACGAAAAATCCAACTTCATTTTTTCCATATTCTGACGTGAGGGAGTTGTGGAGCATGGAAAAAAACCACTTTAGGCACAAGAATCGTTTAAAAATGTTTTTCGGGCTAAGAGTTATGCCAAAAACACTTTTCAGCTTCTATGGAGGGCACAAATGCTACGAAAAATCCGACATCATTTTTTTCCCATTCGGACTTGAGTGATCTGTTGAGCATGGAAAAATGCCACTTTAGGTGCAGGAATCAATCAGAAATGTTTTCCGAGATAAAAGTTATTGGCAATATATTTTTCACGTTCAATGTAGGGCACTACTTGTACGAAAAATCCAACTTCATTTTTTCCACATTCTGACGTGACTGAGCTGTGGAGGATGGATTAAAACCACTTTCGGCACAAGAATCGTTTACAAATGTTTTTCGGGCTAAGAGTTATGCCAAAAACACTTTTCAACTTCTATGCACGGCACTACTGGTACGAAAAATCCGACTTCATTTTTTTCCCATTCAGACTTCAGGAATCTGCTGAGCATGGAAAAATGACACTTGAGGCGCAAGAATCAATCATAAATGTTTTCCGAGATATGAGTTATGGGCAAAATTCTTTTCACATTCAATGTAGGGCACTATTTGTACGAAAAATCCAACTTCTTTTTTTCCACATTATGACGAGACAGAGCTGTAGAGCATGGAAAAAAACCACTTTAGGCACAAGAATCGTTTGGAAATGTTTTTCGGGCTTAGATTTATGCCAAAAACACTTTTCGGCTTCTATGTAGGGCACAAATAGAACGAAAAATCCGACATCATTTTTTTCCCTTTCGGACTTGAGGTATCCGTTGAGCATGGAAAAAGGCCACTTTAGGGGAAAGAATCAATGAGAAATGTTATCCGAGATCGAGTTATGGGCAAAATACTTTTCACGTTCAATGTAGGTAACTACGTGTACGAAAAATCCAACTTCATTTTTTCCACATTATGACGTGACGGGGGTGTAGGGCATGTAAAAAAAACCACTTTAGGCACAAGAATCGTTTAGAAATGCTTTTCGGGATAAGAGTTATGCCAAAAACAATTTTCAGCTTCTATGGAGGGCACAACTGGCACGAAAAATCCGACATCATTTATTTCCCATTCGGACTTGAGTGATCGGTTGAGCATGGAAAAATGCAACTTTAGGTGCAAGAATCAATCGAAATGTTTTTCGAGATAAAAGTCATTGGAAAAATATTTTTCACGTTCAATGTAGGGCACTCCTTGTACGAAAAATCCAACTTCATTTTTTCCACATTATGACGTGAGAGAGACGTGGAGCATGGAAAAAAACCACTTTAGGCACAAGAATCGTTTAGAAATGTTTTTTCGGGCTAAGAGTTATACCAAAAACACTTTTCAACTTCTATGCGAGGCACAACCGGGTACGAAAAATCCGACTTCATTTTTTTTCCCATTCGGACTTCCGAATCTATTGAGAATGGAAAAATGACACTTGAGGCGCATGATTCAATCGAAATGTTTTCCGATATAAGAGTAATGGGCAAAATACTTTTCACGTTCATTGTAGGCACTACGTGTACGAAAAATCCAACTTCAATTTTTCCACATTCTGACGTGACGAAGCAGTAGAGCATGGAAAAAACCACTTTAGGCTCAAGAATCATTTAGAAATGTTTTTCGAGCAAAGAGTTATGCCAAAAACACTTTTCAGCTTCTATGGAGGGCACAACTGGTTCGAAAAATCCGACATCATTTTTTCCCCATTTGGACTTGACGAGTATGTTTAACATGAAAAAAATGCCACTTGAGGCGCAAGAAGCAAACGTAAATGTTTTCCGAGATAAGAGTTATGGGCAAAATACTTTTCACGTTCATGGTAGTCACTACTTGTACGAAAAATCCAACTTCATTTTTTCCACATTCCGACGTGACATAGCTGCGGAAGATGGATTAAAACAACTTTCGACACAAGAATCGTTAAGAAAAGTTTTTCCCACTAAGGTTTATGCCAAAATCACTTTTCAGCTTCTATGGATGGCACAACTGGTACGATAAATCCGACATCATTTTTTTTCCCATTCGGACTTGAGTAATCTGTTGAGCATGGAAAAATGCCTCTTTAGGTGCATGAATCAATCATAAATGTTATCCGAGATAAAAGTTATTGGCAAAATACTTTTCACGTTCAATTTTGTACGAAAAATCCAACTTCATTTTTTCCACATTCTAACTTGACTAAGCTGCGGAGGATGGATTAAAACCACTTTCGGCACAAGTATCGTTTAGAAATGTTTTTCGGGCTAAGAGTTAAACTAAAAACACTTTTCAACTTCTATGCACGGCATTACTGGTTCGAAAAATCCGACTTTATTTTTTTTTCCATTCGGACTTGAGGATTCTATTGAGCATGGAAAAATGACACAAGAGGCGCAAGAATAAATCGAAATGTTTTCCGAGATAAGAGTTATGGGCAAAATACTTTTCACGTTCATTGCGGGCACTACGTGTACGACATTAAGCGTAGAGCATGGAAAAAAAACCACTTTAGGCACAAAAATCGTTTAGAAATGTTTTTCGAGCAATGAGTTATGCCAAAAACACTTTTCGGCTTCCGTGGAGGGCACAACTGGTACGAAAATCCGACACCATTTTTTTCCCATCCGGACTTGAGTAATCACTTGAGCATGGAAAAATGCCACTTTAGGTGCAAGAATCAATCAGAACTGTTTTCCGAGATAATAGTTATAGGCAAAATACTTTTCACGTTCAATGTAGGGAACTACTTGAACCGAAAATCCATATTCATTATTTTTACATTCTGATGTGACTGAGCTGTGGAGGATGGATTAAAACCACTTTCGGCACAAGAATCGTTTAGAAATGTTTTCCGGGCTAAGATTTATGCCAAAAACACTTTTCAGCTTCTATGGAGGGCACAACTGGTACGAAAAATCCGACTTCATTTTTACCATTTGGACTTGACGAATATGTTGAACATGGAAAAATGGGACTAGAGGCGCAAGAATCAATCAGAAATGTTTTCCGAGATAAGAGTTATGGGCAAAATACTTTTCACGTTCAATGTAGGGCACTACTTGTACGAAAAATCCAACTTCATTTTTTCCACATTCGGACGTGAGAGAGCTGTGGAGCATGGAAAAAAACCACTTTAGGCACAAGAATCGTTTTGAAATGTTTTTCGGGCTATAAGAGTTATGCCAAAAACACTTTTCAACTTCTATGCAGGGCACAACTGGTACGAAAAACCCAACTTTATTTTTTTCCCATTCAGACTTCCGGAATCTATTGAGCATGGAAAAATGACACTTGAGGCGCAAGAATCAATCAGAAATGTTTTCCGAGATAAGAGTTATGGGCAAAATACTTTTCACGTTCATTGTAGGCACTACTACGTGTACGAAAAACCCAACTTCAATTTTTCCACATTCTGACGTGACAAAGCTGTAGAGCATGGAAAAAACCACTTTAGGCACAAGAATCATTTAGAAATGTTTGTGAGCAAAAAGTTATGCCAAAAACACTTTTCAGCTTCTATGGAGGGCACAACTGGTACGAAAAATCCGACATCATTTTTTTCCCATTCGGACTTGAGTAATCTGTTGAGCATGGAAAAATGCCACGTTAGGTGCAAGAATCAATCAGAAATGTTTTCCGAGATAATAGTTATTGGCAAAATACTTTTCATGTTCAATGTAGGGCACTACTTGTTCCAAAAATCCGTATTCATCATTTTTAAATTCCGACGTGACATAGCTGCGGAGGATGGATTAAAACCACTTTCGGCACAAGAATCGTTTAGAAATGTTTTTCGGGCTAAGATTTATACCAAAAACACTTTTTAGCTGCTATGGAGGGCACAACTAGTACGAAAAATCCGACTTCATTTTTTTCCCATTCGGACTTGAGTAATCAATTGAGCATGGAAAAATGCCACTTTAGGTGCAAGAATCAATCGAAATTTTTCCGAGATAAAAGTTATAGGCAAAATATTTTTCACGTTCAATGTAGGGATCTACTTGTACGAAAAATCCAACTTCATTTTTTCCACATTATGAGGTGATTGACTCGTGGAGGGTGGATTAAAACCACTTTCGGCACAAGAATCGTTTAGAAAAGTTTTTCGGGCTAAGAGTTATACTAAAAAAATACTTTTCAACTTCTTTGGAGGTCACAACCGGTACGAAAAATCCGACTTCATTTTTCCCATTTGGACTTGACGAATATGTTGAACATGGAAAAATTGCACTTGAGGCGCAAAAATCAATCAGAAATGTTTTTCGAGATAAGAGTTATGTGCAAAATACTTTTTACGTTCAATGTAGGGCAGTACTTGTACGAACAATCCAACTTCATTTTTTCCACATTATGACGTGACGGGGCTTTAGAGCATGGAAAAAAACCACTTTCGGCATAAGAATCGTTTAGAAATGTTTTTCGGGCTAAGATTTATGGCAAAAACACTTTTCAACTTCTATGGAGGGCACAACCCGGTACGAAAAATCCAACATCATTTTTTTTCCATTCGGACTTGAGTAGTCGGTTGAGCATGGAAAAATGCCACTTGAGGTGCAAGAATCAATCGAAATTTTTTCCGAGATAAAAGTTATAGGCAAAATATTTTTCACGTTCAATGTAGGGCACTACTTGTACGAAAAATCCAACTTCATTTTTTTCCACATTATGAGGTGATTGACCTGTGGAGGGTGGATTAAAACCACTTTCGGCACAAGAATCGTTTAGAAAAGTTTTTCGGGCTAAGAGTTATACTAAAAAATACTTTTCAGCTTCTTTGGAGGTCACAACTGGTACGAAAAATCCGACTTCATTTTTCCCATTTGGACTTGACGAATATGTTGAACATGGAAAAATTGCACTTGAGGCGCAAAAATCAATCAGAAATGTTTTTCGAGATAAGAGTTATGTGCAAAATACTTTTTACGTTCAATGTAGGGCATACTTGTACGAACAATCCAACTTCATTTTTTCCACATTATGACGTGACGGGGCTGTAGAGCATGGAAAAAAACCACTTTCGGCATAAGAATCGTTTAGAAATGTTTTTCGGGCTAAGATTTTTGGCAAAAACACTTTTCGACTTCTATGGAGGGCACAACCGGTACGAAAAATCCGACATCATTTTTTTTCCATTCGGACTTGAGTAGTCAGTTGAGCATGGAAAAATGCCACTTTAGGTGCAAGAATCAATCAGAAATTTTTTCTGAGATAAAAGTTATAGGCAAAATATTTTTCACGTTCAATGTAGGGCACTACTTGTACGAAAAAATCCAACTTCATTTTTTCCACATTATGAGGTGATTGACTGTGGAGGGTGGATTAAAACCACTTTCGGCACAAGAATCGTTTAGAAAAGTTTTTCGGGCTAAGAGTTATACTAAAAAATACTTTTCGGCTTCTTTTGGAGGTCACAACCTGGTACGAAAAATCCGACTTCATTTTTCCCATTTGGACTTGACGAATATGTTGAACATGGAAAAATTGCACTTGAGGCGCAAGAATCAATCAGAAATGTTTTTCGAGATAAGAGTTATGTGCAAAGTACATTTTATGTTCAATGTAGGGCACTACTTGTACGAAAAATCCAACTTCATTTTTTCCACATTATGACGTGACGGGGCTGTAGAGCATGGAAAAAAACCACTTTCGGCATAAGAATCGTTTAGAAATGTTTTTCGGGCAAAGAGTTATGCTTAAAACACTTTTCAACTTCAATGCAAGGCACAACTGGTACGAAAATTGCAACTTCATTTTTTTCCCATTCGGACTTCGAGAATCTATTGAGCATGGAAAAATGACACTTGAGGCGCAAGAATCAATCATAAATGTTTTCCGAGATAAGAGTTATGGGCAAAATATTTTTCACATTCATTGTAGGCACTACGTGTACGAAAAATCCAACTTCAATTTTTCCACATTCAGACGTGACAATGTTGTAGAGCATGGGAAAAAACCACTTTAGGCACAAGAATCATTTAGAAATGTTTTTCGAGCAAAGAGTTATGCGAAAAACACTTTTTAGCTTCTGCGGAGGGCACAATTGGTACGAAAAATCCGACATCATTTTTTTCCCATTCGGACTTGAGTAATCTGTTGAGCATGGAAAAATGCCACTTTAGGTGCAAGAATCAATCAGAAATGTTTTCCGAGATAATAGTTATTGGCAAAATACTTATCACGTTCAATGTAGGGCACTACTTGGACGAAAAATCCATATTCATTATTTTTACATTTTAACGTGACTGTGCTGTGGAGGATGGATTAAAACCACTTTCGGCACAAGAATCGTTTAGAAATGTTTTTCGGTCTAAGAGTTGTACAAAAATATACTTTTCGGCTTCTATGGAGGTCACAACCGGGTACGAAAAATCCAATTTCATTTTTCCCATTTGGACTTGACGAATATGTTGAACATGGAAAAATGCCACTTAAGGCGCAAGAATCAATCAGAAATGTTTTCCGAGATAAGAGATGTGGGCAAAATACTTTTCACGTTCAATGTAGGGCACTACTTGTACGAAAAATCCAACTTCATTTTTTCCACATTCGGACGTGAGAGAGCTGTGGAGCATTGAAAAAAACCACTTTAGGCACAAGAATCGTTTAGAAATGTTTTTCGGGCTAAGAGTTATGCCTAAAACACTTTTCAACTTCTATGCAAGGCACAACTAGTACGAAAAATCCAACTTAATTTTTTTCCCATTCAGACTTCCGGAATCTATTGAGCATGGAAAAATGACACTTGAGGCCCATGAATCAATCAGAAATGTTTTCCGAGATAAGAGTTATGGGCAAAATATTTTTCACGTTCATTGTAGGCACTACGTGTACGAAAAACCCAACTTCAATTTTTCCACATTCTGACGTGACGAAGCTGTTGAGCATGGAAAAAAACCACTTTAGGCACAAGAATCATTTACAAATATTTTTCGAGCAAAGAGTTATGCCAAAAACACTTTTCAGCTTCTATGGAGGGCACAACTGGTACGAAAAATCCGACATCATTTTTTTCCCATTCGGACTTGAGTAATCTGTTAAGCATGGAAAAATGCCACTTTAGGTGCATGAATCAATCAGAAATGTTTTCCGAGATAATAGTTATAGGCAAAATACTTTTCACGTTCAATGTAGGGCACTACTTTACCAAAAATCCATATTTATTATTTTTACATTCTGACGTGACATAGCTGCGGAGGATGGATTAAAACTACTTTCGGCACAAGAATCGTTTAGAAATGTTTTTCGGGCTAAGATTTATGGCAAAAACACTTTTCAGCTTCTATGGAGGGCACAACTGGTACGAAAAATCCGACATCATTTTTTTCCCATTCGAACTTGAGTAATCAGTTGAGCATGGAAAAATGCCACTTTAGGTGCAAGAATCAATCAGAAATTTTTTCTGAGATAAAAGTTATAGGCAAAATATTTTTCACGTTCAATGTAGGGCACTACTTGTACGAAAAATCCAACTTCATTTTTTCCACATTATGAGGTGATTGAGCTGTGGAGGGTGGATTAAAACCACTTTCGGCACAAGAATCGTTTAGAAAAGTTTTTCGGGCTAAGAGTTATACTAAAAAATACTTTTCAGCTTCTTTGGAGGTCACAACTGGTACGAAAAATCCGACTTTATTTTTCCCATTTGGACTTGACGAATATGTTGAACATGGAAAAATTGCACTTGAGGCGCAAGAATCAATCAGAAATGTTTTTCGAGATAAGAGTTATGTGGAAAATACTTTTTACGTTCAATGTAGGGCACTACTTGTACGAAAAATCCAACTTCATTTTTTCCACATTATGACGTGACGGGGCTGTAGAGCATGGAAAAAACCAGTTTCGGCATAAGAATCTTTTAGAAAGTTTTTTGGGCAAAGAGTTATGCTTAAAACACTTTTCAACTTCAATGCAAGGCACAACTGGTACGAAAAATGCAACTTCATTTTTTTCCCATTCAGACTTCAGGAATCTATTGAGCATGGAAAAATGACACTTGAGGCGCAAGAATCAATCAAAAATGTTTTTCGAGCAAAGAGTTATGCCAAAAACACTTTTTAGCTTCTGCGGAGGGCACAATTGGTACGAAAAATCCGACATCATTTTTTTCCCATTCGGACTTGAGTAATCTGTTAAGCATGGAAAAATGCCACTTTAGGTGCAAGAATCAATCAGAAATGTTTTCCGAGATAATAGTTATAGGCAAAATACTTATCACGTTCAATGTTGGGCACTACTTGGACGAAAAATCCATATTCATTATTTTTTCATTCCGACGTGACCGTGTTGTGGAGGATGGATTAAAACCACTTTCGGCACAAGAATCGTTTAGAAATGTTTTTTGGGCTAAGAGTTATACTAAAATATACTTTTCAACTTCTATGGAGGTCACAACCGGTACGAAAAATCCGATTTCATTTTTCCCATTTGGACTTACGAATATGTTGAACATGGAAAAATGCCACTTAAGGCGCAAGAATCAATCGAAATGTTTTCCGAAATAATAGATATGGGCAAAATACTTTTCACGTTCAATGTAGGGCACTACTTGTACGAAAAATCCAACTTCATTTTTTCCACATTCGGACGTGAGAGAGTTGTGGAGCATTGAAAAAAACCACTTTAGGCACAAGAATCGTTTAGAAATGTTTTTCGAGCTAAGAGTTATGCCAAAAACACTTTTCAACTTCTATGCGAGGGCACAACTAGTACGAAAAATCCGACATCATTTTTTTTCCCATTCGGACTTGAGTAATCCGTTGAGCATGGAAAAATGCCACGTTAGGTACATGAATCAATCGAAATGTTTTCCGAGATATTAGTTATAGGCAAAATACTTTTCACGTTCAATGTAGGACACTACTTTACCAAAAATCCATATTTATTATTTTTACATTCCGACGTGACATAGCTGCGGAGGATGGATTAAAACCACTTTCGGCACAATAATCGTTTAGAAATGTTTTTCGGGCTAAGATTTATGGCAAAAACACTTTTCAGCTTCTATGGAGGGCACAACCGGGTACGAAAAATCCAACATCATTTTTTTCCCATTCGGACTTGTGTAATTAGTTGAGCATGGAAAAATGCCACTTTAGGTGCAAGAATCAATTAGAAATTTTTTCCGAGATAAAAGTTATAGGCAAAATATTTTTCACGTTCAATGTAGGGCACTACTTGTACGAAAAATCCAACTTCATTTTTTCCACATTATGAGGTGATTGAGCTGTGGAGGGTGGATTAAAACCACTTTCGGCACAAGAATCGTTAAGAAAAGTTTTTCGGGCTAAGAGTTATATTAAAAAATACTTTTCAGCTTCTTTGGAGGTCACAACTGGTATGAAAAATCCGACTTCATTTTTCCCATTTGGACTTGACGAATATGTTGAACATGAAAAAATTGCACTTGAGGCGCAAGAATCAATCAGAATTGTTTTTCGAGATAAGAGTTATGTGCAAAATACTTTTTACGTTCAACGTAGGGCACTACTTGTACGAAAAATCCAACTTCATTTTTTCCACATTATGACGTGACGGGGCTGTAGAGCATGGAAAAAAATCATTTTAGGCATAAGAACCGTTTAGAAATGTTTTTCGGGCTAAGATTTATGTCAAAAACACTTTTCAGCTTCTATGGAGGGCACAACTGGTACGAAAATTCCGACATCATTTTTTTCCCATTTGGACTTGACGAATCTATTGAGCATGGAAAAATGCTACTTCAAGTCAACGAATCAATCGAAATTTTTTCTGAGATAAAAGTTTTAGACAAAATACTTTTCACGTTCAATGTAGGGCACTACTTGTACGAAAATTCCAACTTCATTTTTGCCACATTCTGACGTGACTGAGCTGTGGAGGATGGATAAAAAACACTTTAGGCACAAAATTCGTCTAGAAATGTTTTTCGGGCTAAGAGTTATGCCAAAAACACTTTTCAACTTCTATGTAGGGCACAACTGGTACGAAAAATCCGACATCATTTTCTTCCCATTCAGATTTCAGGAATCTATTGAGCATGGAAAAATGACACTTGAGGCGCAAGAATCAATCAGAAATGTTTTCCGAGATATGTGTTATAGGCAAAATACTTTTCACGTTCATTGTAAGCACTACGTGTACGAACAATCCAACTTCAATTTTTCCGCATTCCGACGTGATGAAGTTGTTGAGCATGGAAAAAACCACTTTAGGCACAAGAATCGTTTTGAAATGTTTTTCGAGCAAAAAGTTGTGGAGGATGGATTAAAACCACTTTCGGCACAAGAATCGTTTAGAAATGTTTTTCGGGCTAAGAGTTATACTAGAAATTACTTTTCAGCTTCTATGGAGGTCACAACCGGTACGAAAAAATCCGACTTCATTTTTCCCATTTGGACTTGACCAATATGTTGAAAATGGAAAAATTCCACTTGAGGCGCAAGAATCAATCAGAAATGTTTTCCGAGATAAGAGTTATGTGCAAAATACTTTTCACGTATACTTGTACAAAAAATCCAACTTCATTTTTTCCACATTATGACGTGACGGGGCTATAGAGCATGGAAAAAAACCACTTTTGGCACAAGAATCGTTTAGAAATGTTTTTCGGGCTAAGATTTATGCCAAAAACACTTTTCAGCTTCTATGAAGGGCACAATTGGTACGAAAAATCCGACATCATTTTTTTCCCATCCGGACTTGAGTAAACTGGTGAGCATGGAAAAATGCCACTTTAGGTGCAAGAATCAATCAGAAATTTTTTTTGAGATAAAAGTTATAAGGCAAAATACTTTTCACGTTCAATGTAGGGCACTACTTGAACGAAAAATCCAACTTCTTTTTTTCCACATTATGACGTGACTGAGCTGTGGAGCATGACAAAAAAACCACTTTAGGCATAATAATCGTTTTGAAATATTTTTCGGGCTAAGAGTTATGCCAAAAACACTTTTCAACTTCTATGCAGTGCACAACTGGTACGAAAAATCCGACTTCATTTTTTTCCCATTCAGACTCCAGGAATCTATTGAGCATGGAAAAATGACACTTGAGGCGCAAGAATCAATCAAAAATGTTTTTCGAGCAAAGAGTTATGCCAAAAACACTTTTTAGCTTCTGCGGAGGGCACAATTGGTACGAAGAGTTATGCCAAAAACACTTTTCACGTTCATTGTAGGCACTACTCGTACTAAAAATCCATATTCATTATTTTTACATTCTGACGTGACTGAGCTGTGGAGGATGGATTAAAACCACTTTCGGCAAAAGAATCGTTTAGAAATGTTTTTCGGGCTAAGATATATAGTAAAATCCAACTTCATTTTTACCACATTATGACGTGACGGGGCTGTAGAGCATGGAAAAAAAATCACTTTAGGCATAAGAATCGTTTAGAAATGTTTTTCGGGCTACGATTTATGTCAAAAACACTTTTCAGCTTCTATGGAGGGCACAACTGGTACGAAAATTCCGACATCATTTTTTTCCCATTTGGACTTGACGAATCTATTGAGCATGGAAAAATGCCACTTCAGGTCCAAGAATCAATCAGAAATTTTTTCTGAGATAAAAGTTTTAGACAAAATACTTTCCACGTTCAATGTACGGCACTACTTGTACGAAAATTCCAACTTCATTTTTGCCACATTCCGACGTGACGAGCTGTGGAGGATGGATAAAAAACACTTTAGGCACAAAAATCGTTTAGAAATGTTTTTCGGGCTAAAAGTTATGCCAAAAACACTTTTCAACTTCTATGCAGGGCACAACCGGTACGAAAAATCCGACTTCATTTTTTTCCCATTCGGATTTCGAGAATCTATTGAGCATGGAAAAATGACACTTGAGGCGCAAGAATCAATCGTAAATGTTTTCCGAGATATGAGTTATGGGCAAAATACTTTTCACGTTCATTGTAGGGCACTACGTGTACGAAAAATCCAACTTCATTTTTTCCACATTCGACGTGACGAAGTTGTTGAGCATGGAAAAAAACCACTTTAGGCACAAGAATCGTTTAGAAATGTTTTTCGAGCAAAGAGTTATGCCAAAAACACTTTTCAACTTCTATGGAGGGCACAATTGGGTACGAAAAATCCGACATCATTTTTTTCCCATTCGGACTTTAGTAATCTATTGATCATGGAAAAATGCCACTTTAGGTGCAAGAATCAATCGAAATGTTTTCCGAGATAATAGTTATAGGCAAAAATACTTTTCACGTTCAATGTTGGGCACTACTTGTACGAAAAATCCATATTAATTTTTTTTACATTCCGACGTGATCGAGCTGTGGAGGATGGATTAAAACCACTTTCGGCACAAGAATCGTGTAGAAATGTTTTTCGGGCTAAGAGTTATACTAAAAAATACTTTTCAAACTTCTATGGAGGTCACAACCGGTACGAAAAATCCGACTTCATTTTTCCCATTTGGACTTGACCAATATGTTGAACATGGAAAAATGCCACTTGAGGCGCAAGAATCAATCGAAATGTTTTCCGAGATAAGAGTTATGTGCAAAATACTTTTCACGTCATATACTTGTACGAAAAATCCAACTTCATTTTTTCCACATTATGACGTGACGGGGCTATAGAGCATGGAAAAAAACCACTTTTGGCACAAGAATCGTATAGAAATGTTTTTCGGGCTAAGATTTATGCCAAAAACACTTTTCAGCTTCTATGAAGGGCACAATTGGTACGAAAAATCCGACATCATTTTTTTCCCATCCGGACTTGAGTAATCTGGTGAGCATGGAAAAATGCCAGTTTAGGTGCAAGAATCAATCGAAATGTTTTCCGAGATAAAAGTTATAGGCAAAATACTTTTCAAGTTCAATGTTGGGCACTATTTGTACGAAAAATCCATATTCATTATTTTTACATTCCGACGTGACCGAGCTGTGGAGGATGGATTAAAACCACTTTAGGCACAATAATAGTTTAGAAATGTTTTTCGGGCTAAGAGTTATACTAAAAAATACATTTCAGCTTCTATGGAGGTCACAACTGGTACGAAAAATCCGACTTCATTTTTCCCAGTTGGACTTGACCAATATGTTGAACATGGAAAAATGCCACTTGAGGCGCAAGAATCAATCAAAAATGTTTTTAGAGATAAGAGTTATGGGCAAAATACTTTTCACGTTCAATGTAGGGCACTACTTGTATGAAAAAATCCAACTTTAATTTTTTCCACATTATGACGTGACGGGGTGTAGAGCATGCAAAAAAAACCACTTTAGGCAAAAGAATCGTTTAAAAATGTTTTTCGGGCTAAGATTTATGCCAAAAACACTTTTCAACTTCTATGGAGGGCACAACCGGTACGAAAAATCCGACATCATTTTTTTCCCACTCGGACTTGAGTAATCTGTTGAGCATGGAAAAATGCCACTTTAGGTGCAAAAATCAATCAAAAATGTTTTCCGAGATAATAATTATTGGCAAAATACTTTTCACGTTCATTGTAGGGCACTACTTGTACGAAAAATCCAACATCATTTTTTACACATTATGACGTGATGTGGCTGTAGAGCATAGAAAAAAACCCACTTTAGGCACAAGAATCGTTTATAAATGTTTTTCGGGCTAAGAGTTATGCCAAAAACACTTTTAAACTTCTATGCGAGGCACAACCGGTACGAAAAATCCGACTTCATTTTTTTCCCATTCGGACTTGAGGAATCTATTGAGCATGGAAAAATGACAATTGAGGCGCAAGAATCAATCTGAAATGTTTTCCGAGATAAAAGTTATGGGCAAAATACTTTTCACGTTCAATGTAGGGCACTACATGTACGAAAAATCCAACTTCAATTTTTCCGCATTCCGACGTGACGAAGTTGTTGAGCATGGAAAAAACCACTTTAGGCACAAGAATCGTTTTGAAATGTTTTTCGAGCAAAGAGTTGTGCCAAAAACACTTTTCAACTTCTATGGAGGGCACAATTGGTACGAAAAAATCCGACATCACTTTTTCCCATTCGGACTTTAGTAATCTATTGATCATGGAAAAATGCCACTTTAGGTGCAAGAATCAATCAAAAATGTTTTCCGAGATAATAGTTATAAGCAAAATACTTTTCACGTTCAATGTAGGGCACTACTTGTACGAAAAATCCAACTTCATTTTTTTCACATTCGGACGTGATCGAGCCGTGGAGGATGGATTAAAACCACTTTCGGCACAAGAATCGTTTAGAAATGTTTTTCGGGCTAAGAGTTATATACTAAAAATTACTTTTCAACTTCTATGGAGGTCACAACTGGTACGAAAAATCCGACTTCATTTTTTCCCATTTGGACTTGACCAATATGTTGAACATGGAAAAATGCCACTTGAGGCGCAAGAATCAATCGAAATGTTTTCCGAGATAAGAGTTATGGGCAAAATACTTTTCACGTTCAATGTAGGGATACTTGTACGAAAAATCCAACTTCATTTTTTCCACATTATGACGTGACGGGGCTGTAGAGCATGGAAAAAAACCACTTTAGGCACAAGAATCGTTTAGAAATGTTTTTCGGGCTAAGAGTTATGCCAAAAACACTTTTCAACTTCTATGGAGGGCACAACTGGTACGAAAAATCCGACATCATTTTTTTCCCATTCGGACTTGAGTAATCTGTTGAGCATGGAAAAATGCCACTTTAGGTGCAAGAATCAATCGAAATGTTTTCCGAGATAAAAGTTATAAGGCAAAATACTTTTCACGTTCAATGTAGGGCACTACTTGTACGAAAAATCCAACTTCATTTTTTCCACATTATGACGTGACCGAGCCGTGGAGCATGGAAAAAAACCACTTTAGGCACAAGAATCGTTTTGAAATGTTTTTCGGGCTAAGAGTTATGCCAAAAACACTTTTCAACTTCTATGGAGGGCACAACCGGTACGAATAATCCGACTTCATTTTTTTCCCATTCGGACTTCGAGGAATCTATTGAGCATGGAAAAATGCCACTTTAGGCGCAAGAATCAATCGAAATGTTTTCCGAGATAAGAGTTATGGGCAAAATACTTTTCACGTTCAATGTAGGGCACTACTTGTACTAAAAATCCATATTCCTTATTTTTTACATTCCGACGTGACTCGAGCTGTGGAGGATGGATTAAAACCACTTTCGGCACAAGAATCGTTTAGAAATGTTTTTCGGGCTAAGAGTTATAGTAAAAAATACTTTTCAGCTTCTATGGAGGTCACAACTTGTACGAAAAATCCGACTTCATTTTTTCCATTTGGACTTGAAGAATATGTTGAACATGGAAAAATGCCACTTGAGGCGCAAGAATCAATCGAAATGTTTTCCGAGATAAGAGTTATGTGCAAAATATTTTTCACGTTCAATGTAGGGCACTACTTGTACAAAAAATCCAACTTCATTTTTTCCACATTATGACGTGACAGAGCTGTGGAGCATGGAAAAAAAACCACTTTAGGCACAAGAATCGTTTAGAAATGTTTTTCGGGCTAAGAGTTATGCCAAAAACACTTTTCAGCTTCTATGGAGGGCACAACTGGTACGAAAAATCCGACATCATTTTTTTCCCATTCGGACTTGTGGTATCAGGTGAGCATGGAAAAATGCCACTTTAGGTGCAAGAATCAATCAGAAATGTTTTCCGAGATAAAAGTTATAGGCAAAATACTTTTCACGTTCAATGTAGGGCACTACTTGTACGAAAAATCCAACTTCATTTTTTCCACATTCCGACGTGACCGAGCCGTGGAGGATGGATAAAAACCACTTTAGGCACAAGAATCGTTTAGAAAAGTTTTTCGGGCTAAGAGTTATACTAAAAAATACTTTTCAACTTCTATGGAGGTCACAACCGGTACGAAAAATCCGACTTCATTTTTTCCCATTTGGACATGACGAATATGTTGAACATGGAAAAATGCCACTTGAGGCGCAAGAATCAATCGAAATGTTTTCCGAGATAAGAGTTATGGGCAAAATACTTTTCACGTTCAATGTAGACTTGAAAAACCAACTTCATTTTTTCCACATTCCGACGTAACGGATCTGTAGAGCATGGAAAAAACCACTTTAGGCACAAGAATCGTTTAGAAATGTTTTTCGGGCTAAGAGTTATGCCAAAAACACTTTTCAGCTTCTATGGAGGGCACAACTGGTACGAAAAATCCGACATCATTTTTTTCCCATTCGGACTTGAGTAATCTATTGAGCATGGAAAAATGCCACTTTAGGTGCAAGAATCAATCAGAAATGTTTTCCGAGATAAAAGTTATAGGCAAAATACTTTTCACGTTCAATGTAGGGCACTACTTGTACGAAAAATCCAACTTCATTTTTTCCACATTCTGACGTGACGGGCTGTAGAGCATGGAAAAAAACCACTTTAGGCACAAGAATCGTTTAGAAATGTTTTTCGGGCTAAGAGTTATGCCAAAAACACTTTTCAGCTTCTATGGAGGGCACAACTGGTACGAAAAATCCGACATCATTTTTTTCCCATTCGGACTTGAGTAATCTGTTGAGCATGGAAAAATGCCACTTTAGGTGCAAGAATCAATCGAAATGTTTTCCGAGATAATAAGTTATAGGCAAAATACTTTTCACGTTCAATGTAGGGCACTATTTGTACTAAAAATCCAAATTCATTATTTTTCACATTCGGACGTGACCGAGCCGTGGAGGATGGATTAAAACCACTTTAGGCACAAGAATCGTTTAGAAATGTTTTTCGGGCTAAGAGTTATACTAAAAATACTTTTCAACTTCTATGGAGGTCACAACCGGTACGAAAAAATCCGACTTCATTTTTTCCCATTCGGACTTGACCAATATGTTGAACATGGAAAAATGCCACTTGAGGCGCAAGAATCAATCAAAATGTGTTTTCCGAGATAAGAGTTATGGGCAAAATACTTTTCACGTTCAATGTAGGGCACTACTTGTACGAAAAAATCCAACTTCATTTTTTCCACATTATGACGTGATCGGAGTGTGGAGCATGGAAAAAAACCACGTTAGGCACAAGAATCGTTTAAAAATGTTTTTCGGGCTAAGAGTTATGCCAAAAACACTTTTCAGCTTCTATGGAGGGCACAACTGGTACGAAAAATCCGACATCATTTTTTTCCCATTCGGACTTGAGTAATCTGTTGAGCATGGAAAAATGCCACTTTAGGTGCAAGAATCAATCAGAAATGTTTTCCGAGATAAGAATTATGGGCAAAATACTTTTCACGTTCAATGTAGGGCACTACTTGTACGAAAAATCCAACTTCATTTTTTCCACATTCTGACGTGAGGAGGCTGTGGAGCATGGAAAAAAACCACTTTAGGCACAAGAATCGTTTAGAAATGTTTTTCGGGCTAAGAGTTATGCCAAAAACACTTTTCAACTTCTATGCAGGGCACAACTGGTACGAAAAATCCGACTTCATTTTCTTCCCATTCAGATTTCAGGAATCTATTGAGCATGGAAAAATGACACTTGAGGCGCAAGAATCAATCTGAAATGTTTTCCGAGATATGAGTTATGGGCAAAATACATTTCACGTTCATTGTAGGCACTACGTGTACGAAAAATCCAACTTCAATTTTTCCACATTCTGACGTGACGAAGTTGTTGAGCATGGAAAAAACCACTTTAGGCACAAGAATCGTTTTGAAATGTTTTTCGAGCAAAGAGTTATGCCAAAAACACTTTTCAGCTTCTATGGAGGGCACAATTGGTACGAAAAATCCGACATCACTTTTTTCCCATTCGGACTTTAGTAATCTATTGATCATGGAAAAATGCCACTTTAGGTGCACGAATCAATCAGAAATGTTTTCCGAGATAATAGTTATAAGCAAAATACTTTTCACGTTCAATGTTGGGCACTACTTGTACGAAAAATCCATATTCATTATTTTTACATTCTGACGTGACTGAGCTGTGGAGGATGGATTAAAACCACTTTCGGCACAAGATCGTTTAGAAATGTTTTTCGGGCTAAGAGTTATACTAAAAAATACTTTTCAGCTTCTATGGAGGTCACAACTGGTACAGAAAATCCGACTTCATTTTTCCCATTTGGACTTGACCAATATGTTGAACATGGAAAAATTGCACTTGAGGCGCAAGAATCAATCAGAAATGTTTTCCGAAATAAGAGTTATGTGCAAAATACTTTTCACGTATACTTGTACGAAAAATCCAACTTCATTTTTTCCACATTATGACGTGACGGGGCTATAGAGCATGGAAAAAAACCACTTTTGGCACAAGAATCGTATAGAAATGTTTTTCGGGCTAAGATTTATGCCAAAAACACTTTTCAGCTTCTATGAATGGCACAATTGGTACGAAAAATCCGACATCATTTTTTTCCCATCCGAACTTGAGTAATCTGGTGAGCATAGAAAAATGCCACTTTAGGTGCAAGAATCAATCAGAAATTTTTTCTGAGATAAAAGTTATAGGCAAAATACTTTTCAAGTTCAATGTTGGGCACTACTTGAACGAAAAATCCAACTTCATTTTTTCCACATTATGATGTGACTGAGCTGTGGAGCATGGAAAAAAACCACTTTAGGCATAATAATCGTTTTGAAATATTTTTCGGGCTAAGAGTTATGCCAAAAACACTTTTCAACTTCTATGCAGGGCACAACTGGTACGAAAAATCCGACTTCATTTTTTCCCATTCAGACTCCAGGAATCTATTGAGCATAGAAAAATGACACTAGAGGCGCAGGAATCAATCAGAAATGTTTTCCGAGATAAGAGTTATGGGCAAAATACTTTTCACGTTCATTGTAGGCACTACTCGTACTACAAATCCATATTCATTATTTTTACATTCTGACGTGACTGAGCTGTGGAGGACGGATTAAAACCACTTTCGGCACAAGAATCGTTTAGAAATATTTTTCGGGCTAAGATATATAGTAAAAAAATATTTTCAGCTTCTATGGAGGTCACAACTTGTACGAAAAATCCGCCTTCATTTTTCCCATTTGGACTTGACGAATATGTTGAACATGGAAAAATTGCACTTGAGGCGCAAGAATCAATCGAAATATTTTCCAAGATAAGAGTTATGTGCAAAATATTTTTCACGTTCAATGTAGGGCACTACTTGTACGAAAAATCCAACTTCATTTTTTCCACATTATGACGTGACGGGGCTGTAGAGCATGGAAAAAAAATCACTTTAGGCATAAGAATCGTTTAGAAATGTTTTTCGGGCTTAGATTTATGCCAAAAACACTTTTCAGCTTCTATGAAGGGCACAATTGGTACGAAAAGTCCGACATCATTTTTTTCCCATCCGGACTTTAGTAATCTGGTGAGCACGAAAAAATGCCACTTTAGGTGCAAAAATCAATCAGAAATTTTTTCTGAGATAAAAGTTATAGACATAATACTTTTCACGTTCAATGTTGGGCACTACTTGAACGAAAAATCCAAATTCATTTTTTCCACATTATGACGTGACTGAGCTGTGGAGCATGGAAAAAAACCACTTCAGGCATAATAATCGTTTTGAAATATTTTTCGGGCTAAGAGTTATGCCAAAAACAATTTTTCAACTTCTATGCAGGGCACAACTGGTTATGGGCAAAATACATTTCACGTTCATTCTATGCGAGGAAAACTGTTGACATGGTCCTAAATTGCACTTGAGGCGCAAGAATCAATCAGAAATGTTTTCCGAGATAAGAGTTATGGGCAAAATACATTTCACGTTCATTGTAGGCACTACTCGTACTTAAAATCCATATTCATTAGTTTTACATTCTGACGTGACTGAGCTGTGGAGGATTGATTAAAACCACTTTCGGCACAAGAATCATTTAGAAATGTTTTTCGGGCTAAGATATATAGTAAGAAATACTTTTCTGCTTCTATGGGGGTCACAACTTGTACGAAAAATCCGCCTTTATTTTTCCCATTTGGACTTGACGAATATGTTGAACATGGAAAAATTACACTTGAGGCGCAAGAATCAATCAGAAATGTTTTCCGAGATAAGAGTTATGTGCAAAATACATATCACGTTCAATGTAGGGCACTACTTGTACGAAAAATCCAACTTTATTTTTTCCACATTTTGACGTGACGGGGCTGTAGAGCATGGAAAAAAAAACCACTTAGGCATAAGAATCGTTTAGAAATGTTTTTCGGCCTAAGCTTTATGCCAAAAACACTTTTCAGCTTCTATAGAGGGCACAACTGGTACGAAAAATCCGACATCATTTTTTTCCCATTCGGACTTGAGTAATCTGTTGAGCATGGAAAAATGCCCCTTCAGGTACAAGAATCAATCAGAAATTTTTTCTGAGATAAAAGTTATAGGCAAAATACTTTTCACGTTGAATGTAGGGCACTACTTGTACGAAAAAATCCAACTTCATTTTTTCCACATTCTGACGTGACTGAGCTGTGGACGATGGATAAAAACCACTTTCGGCACAAGAATCGTTTAGAAAAGCTTATCGGGCTAAGAGTTATACTAAAAAATACTTTTCAGCTTCTATGGAGGTCACAACTGGTACGAAAAATCCGACTTCATTTTTGCCATTTGGACATGACGAATATGTTGAACATGCAAAAATTACACTTGAGGCGCAAGAATCAATCAGAAATGTTTTCCGAGATAAGAGTTATGTGCAAAATACTTTTCACGTTCAATTTTTCCACATTCTGACGTGACGAAGCTGTTGAGCATGGAAATAACCACTTTAGCCACAAGAATCGTTTAGAAATGTTTTTCGAACAAAGAGTTATGCCAAAAACACTTTTCAGCTTCTATGGAGGGCACAATTGGTACGAAAAATCCGACATCACTTTTTTACCATTCGGACTTGAGTAATCAATTGAGCATGGAAAAATGCCACTTTAGGTGCAAGAATCAATCAGAAATGTTTTCCGAGATAATAGTTATAGGCAAATACTTTTCACGTTCAATGTAGGGCACTGCTTGTACGAAAAATCCAACTTTATTTTTTCCACATTATGACGTTACTGGGTTGTAGAGCATGGAAAAAAACCACTTTAGGCACAAGAATCGTTTAGAAATGTTTTTCGGGCTAAGATTTATGCCAAAAACACTTTTCAGCTTCATTGCATGGCACAACTGGTACGAAAAATCCGACATCATTTTTTCCCATTCGGACTTGAGTAATCTGTTGAGCATGGAAAAATGCCACTTTAGGTGCAAGAATCAATCAGAAATGTTTTCCGAGATAATAATTATAGGCAAAATACTTTTCACGTTCAATGTAGGGCACTATTTGTACTACAAATCCATATTCATTATTTTTATATTCTGACGTAACTGAGCTGTGGAGGATGGATTAAAACCACTTTCGGCACAAGAATAGTTTAGAAATGTTTTTCGGGCTAAGAGTTATACTAAAAAATACATTTCAGCTTCTATGGAGGTCACAACTGGTACGAAAAATCCGACTTCATTTTTCCCAGTTGGACTTGACCAATATGTTGAACATGGTAAAATTGCACTTGAGGCGCAGGAATCAATCAAAAATGTTTTTAGAGATAAGAGTTATGTGCAAAATACTTTTCACGTTCAATGTAGGGCACTACTTGTACGAAAAATCCAACTTTATTTTTTCCACATTATGACGTTACTAGGGTGTAGAGCATGCAAAAAATACCACTTTAGGCACAAGAATCGTATAAAAATGTTTTTCGGGCTATGATTTATGCCAAAAACACTTTTCAGCTTTAATGCAGAGCACAACTGGTACGAAAAATCTGACATCATTTTTTTCCCATTCAGACTTGAGTAATCTGTGGAGCATGGAAAAATGCCACTTTAGGTGCAAAAAGCAATCAGAAATGTTTTCCGAGATAATAATTATGGCAAAATACTTTTCACGTTCAATGTAGGGCACTACTTGTATTAAAAATCCATATTCATTATTTTTACATTCCGACGTGACTGAGCTGTGGAGGATGGATTAAAACCACTTTCGGCACAAGAATCGTTTAGAAATGTTTTTCAGGCTAAGAGTTATACTAAAAAATACAATTCAGCTTCTATGGAGGTCACAACTGGTACGAAAAATCAATCAGAAATGTTTTCCGAGATAATAGTTATAGGCAAAATACTTTTCACGTTCAATGTAGGGCACTACTTGTACGAAAAATCCAACTTCATTTTTTCCACTTTATGACGTGACGGGCTTGTAGAGCATGGAAAAAAACCACTTTAGGCACAAGAATCGTTTAGAAATGTTTTCCGGGCTAAGATTTATGCCAAAAACACTTTTCAGCTTCTATGGAGGGCACAATTGGTACGAAAAAACCGACATCATTTTTTTCCCATTCGGACTTGAGTAATCTGTTGAGCATGGAAAAATGCCACTTTAGGTGCAAGAATCAATCAGAAATTTTTTCTGAGATAAAAGTTATTGGCAAAATAATTTTCACGTTCAATGTAGGGCACTACTTGTACGACAAATCCAACTTCATTTTTTCCACATTCTGACGTGACTGAGCTGTGGAGCATGGAATAAAACCAATTTAGGCATAAGAATCGTTTAGAAATATTTTTCGGGCTAAGAGTTATACCAAAAACACTTTTCAACTTCTATGCAGGGCACAACTGGTACGAAAAATCTTACTTCATTTTTTTCCCGTTCAGACTCCAGGTTTCAATTGAGCATGGAAAAATGACACTTGAGGCGCAAGAATCAATCAGAAATGTTTTCCGAGATAAGATTTATGGGCAAAATACTTTTCACGTTCATTGTAGGCACTACTTGTACTAAAAATCCATATTCATTATTTTTACATTCTGACGTGACTGAGCTGTGGAGGATGGATTAAAACCACTTTCGGCACAAGAATCGTTCAGAAATGATTTTCGGGCTAAGATATATAGTAAAAAATACTTTTCAGCTTCTATGGAGTTCACAACTTGTACGAAAAATCCGACTTCATTTTTACCATTTGGACTTGACGAATATGTTGAACATGGAAAAATTACACTTGAGGCGCAAGAATCAATCAGAAATGTTTTCCGAGATAAGAGTTTTGTGCAAAATACTTTTCACGTTCAATGTAGGGCACTACTTGTACGAAAAATCGAACTTCATTTTTTCCACATTCTGACGTGACTGAGCTGTGGAGGATGGATAAAAACCACTTTCGGCACAAGAGTCGTTTAGAAAAGCTTTTCGGGCTATGAGTTATACAAAAAAATACTTTTCAGCTTCTATGGAGGTCACAGCTGGTACGAAAAATCCGACTTCATTTTTCCCATTTGGACATGACAAATATGTTGAACATGGAAAAATTACACTTGAGGCGCAAGAGTCAATCAGAAATGTTTTCCGAGATAAGAGTTATGTGCAAAATACTTTTCACGTTCAATGTAGGGCACTACTTGTACGAAAAATCCAACTTCATTTTTTCCACATTATGACGTGACGGGGCTGTAGAGCATAGAAAAAAAACCACCTTAGGCACAAGAATCGTTTAGAAATGTTTTTCGGGCTAAGAGTTATATCAAAAACACTTTTCAACTTCTATGCAGGGCACAACTGGTACGAAAAATCCGACTTCATTTTCTTCCCATTCAGACTTCAGGAATCTATTTAGCTTGGAAAAATGACACTTGAGGCGCAAGAATCAATCAGAAATGTTTTCCGAGATAAGAGTTATGGGCAAAATACTTTTCACGTTTATGGTAAGCACTACGTGTACGAAAAATCCAACTTCAATTTTTCCATATTCTGACGAGACGAAGCTGTTGAGCATGGAAAAAACCACTTCAGGCACAAGAATCGTTTAGAAATCTTTTTCGAGCAAAGAGTTATGCCAAAAACACTTTTCAGCTTCTTTGGAGGGCACAATTGGTACAAAAAATCCGACATTTTTTTTTCCTATTCGGACTTGAGTAATCTATTGAGCATGGAAAAATGCCACTATAGGTGCAAAAATCAATCAGAAATGTTTTCCGAGATAATAGTTATAGGCAAAATACTTTTCACGTTCAATGTAGGGCACTGCTTGTACGAAAAATCCATATTCATTATTTTTACATTCTGACGTGACTGAGCTGTGGAGGATGGATTAAAACTACATTCGGCACAAGAATCGTTTAGAAATGTTTTTCGGGCTAAGAGTTATGCGAAAAACACTTTTCAGCTTCTATGTAGGGCACAAATGGTACGAAAAATCCGACATCATTTTTTTCCCATTCGGACTTGAGTAATCTGTTGAGCATGGAAAAATTGCACTTGAGGCGCAAGAATCAATTTGAAATCTTTTCCGAGATAAGAGTTATGTGCAAAATACTTTTCACGTTCAATGTAGGGCACTACTTGTACGAAAAATCCAACATGATTTTTTCCACATTATGACGTGACGGGGTTGTATAGCATGGAAAAAAACCACTTTAGGCAGAAGAATCGTTGAGAAATGTTTTTCGGGCTAAGATTTATGCCAAAAACACTTTTCAGCTTCAATGGAGGGCACAATTGGTACGAAAAATCCGACATTATTTTTTTCCCATTCGGACTTGAGTAATCTGTTGAGCATGGAAAATTGCCACTTTAGGTGCAAGAATCAATCAGAATTTTTTTCTGAGATAAAAGTTATTGGCAAAATACTTTTCACGTTCAATGTAGGGCACTACTTGTACGAAAAATCCAACTTCATTTTTTCCCACATTCTGACGTGACTGAGCTGTGAAGCATGAAAAAAAACCACTTTAGGCATAAGAATCGTTTAGAAATGTTTTTAGGCTAAGAGTTATGCCAAAAACACTTTTCAACTTCTATACAGGGCACAACTAGTAAGAAAAATCCGACTTTATTTTTTTTCCCATTCAGAATTCAGGAATCTGTTGAGAATGAAAAAATGATACTTGAGGCGCAAGAATCAATCAGAAATGTTTTCCAAGATAAGAGTTATGGGCAAAATACTTTTCACGTTCATTGTAGGCACTAGTTGTACGAAAAATCCATATTCATTATTTTTACATTCTGACGTGACAGAGCTGTGGAGGATGGATTAAAACTAGGGCTGGGAATGAGCCAAGCCTGCCCGTGAACAGTTCGAGCTCGGCTCGGTGAAAGCTCGACCAGGGCTCGGCTCGCTAAGGCTCGGCTCGAGTTCGGGATCGGCTCGAGACCTAGCGATACGATCCACGAGTTAAGCTAAGCTCGGCTCGAAAAGCTCGCGCACGGCTCGAGTTATTTTTTTTATTAGAAAAATATAAAAAATAGTATTATTATTCGTAAGTAAAAAAAAAAGGCAAAACATTTAAAAGCTATATTAAAAAAAAAGGAAAAAACACAACAAAAAAAGTAATAAAGTAAATGAATCACTACGGGTCTACAACCACGCACATTCCCCATTCAACTTAACAAAAATCATTTCTCAAAATTCAAAAACTTTCAAAACCCAAAGGCCGCCCAGGCTCCTACCTCGCCTCAACGCTGCTCGCCTGCTCCTACCTCGCCTCAACTCTGCTCAGGCTCCTACCTCGCCTCAACGCTGCTCGCCTGCTCCTACCTCGCCTCAACTCTGCTCAGGCTCCTACCTCGCCTCAACTCTGCTCAGGCTCCTACCTCACCTCAACGCCGAGACTCACACTGTTGCATCTCTCGGCCGAGACTCACACTGTTGCATCTCTCGGCACTCACTCACCACCGTCGCATATCTAGGCTTTCACTCACCACCATCAACACTTGCTGGCGGAACAGCTATGGCCGGCGACCTACCAACAGCAACAAGTATGATATTTTTATTTTTGTTTTGGTTAAAATGAGTTGAACTTTGAATAATTTCTGTCAAATTGTATGCAACAAAACGAGAAAGTTTATGGGAATTACATGTCATTTTTAAGTGGAATTCATGTTATAGATAAATCCAAGGTCCATTGCATCATTATTATTCTTGTTTGTGAGATTTTGAGCCATTTTTTTCGAGCATAAGCCTCGAGCCTCAAACGAGCCCGAGCCTCGAGCCTCAAACGAGCCCGAGCCTCGAGCCTCAAACGAGCCCGAGCCTCGAGCCTCAAACGAGCTCGAGCCGAGCCTCAAATTCCATGAGACGAGCCCGAGCCGAGCTCCATTTTTGAGGCTCGACGAGCCTCGAGCTCGAGCCGAGCCTCGTTTTCGGAACTCGAGCTCGAGCCGAGCCTAACACTATTCGGGCTCGGCTCGGCTCATTCACACCCCTAATTAAAACCACTTTCGGCACAAGAATCGTTTAGAAATGTTTTTCGGGCTAAGAGTTATACTAAAAAATACTTTTCAGCTTCTATGGAGGTCACAATAGGTACGAAAAATCCGACTTCATTTTTCCCATTTGGACATGACGAATATGATGAACATGGAAAAATTATACTTGAGGCGCAAGAATCAATCAGAAATGTTTTCCGAGATAAGAGTTATGTGCAAAATACTTTTCACGTTCAATGTAGGGCACTACTTGTACGAAAAATCCAAATTTAATTTTTCCACATTCTGACGTGACTGAGCTGTGGAGGATGGATAAAAACCACTTTCGGCACACGAATCGTTTAGAAAAGCTTTTCGGGCTATGAGTTATACAAAAAAATACTTTTCAGCTTCTATGGAGGTCACAGCTGGTACGAAAAATCCGACTTAATTTTTCCCATTTGGACATGACGAATATGTTGAACATGGAAAAATTACACTTGAGGCGCAAGAATCAATCAGAAATGTTTTCCGAGATTAGAGTTATGTGCAAAATACTTTTCACGTTCAATGTAGGGCACTACTTGTACGAAAAATCCAATTTTATTTTTTCCACATTATGACGTGACGGGGCTGTAGAGCATAGGAAAAAAACCACCTTAGGCACAAGAATCGTTTAGAAATTTTTTCGGGCTAAGAGTTATGCCAAAAACACTTTTCAACTTCTATGCAGGGCACAACTGGTACGAAAAATCCGACTTCATTTTCTTCCCATTCAGACTTCAGGAATCTATTTAGCATGGAAAAATGACACTTGAGGCGCAAGAATCAATCAGAAATGTTTTCCGAGATAAAAGTTATAGGCAAAATACTTTTCACGTTCAATGTAGGGCACAACTTGTACGAAAAATCCAACTTCATTTTTTCCACATTCTTATGTGAGAGAGCTGTGGAGGATGGATTAAAACCACTTTCGGCACAAGAATCGTTTAGAAAAGCTTTTCGGGCTAAGAGTTATACAAAAAAATACTTTTCAGCTTCTATGGAGGTCACAGCTGGTACGAAAAATCCGACTTCAATTTTCCCATTTGGACATGACGAATATGTTGAACATGGAAAAATTACACTTGAGGCGCAAGAATCGTTCAGAAATGTTTTTCAAGCAAAGAGTTATGCCAAAAACACTTTTCAGCTTCTATGGAGGGCACAATTGGTACAAAAAATCTGACATTAATTTTTTCCTATTCGGACTTGAGTAATCTATTGAGCATGGAAAAATGCCACTATAGGTGCAAGAATCAATCAGAAATATTTTCCGAGATAATAGTTATAGGCAAAATACTTTTCACGTTCAATGTAGGGCACTGCTTGTACGAAAAATCCATATTCATTATTTTTACATTCTGACGTGACTGAGCTGTGGAGGATGGATTAAAACTACTTTCGGCACAAGAATCGTTTAGAAATGTTTTTCGGGCTAAGAGTTATACTAAAAAATACTTTTCAGCTTCTATGGAGGTCACAGCTGGTACGAAAAATCCGACTTCATTTTTCCCATTTGGACTTGACCAATATGTTGAACATGGTAAAATTGCACTTGAGGCGCAAGAATCAATCAAAAATGTTTTTAGAGATAAGAGTTATGTGCAAAATACTTTTCACGTTCAATGTAGGGCACTACTGGTACGAAAAATCCAACTTCATTTTTTCCACATTATGACGTGACGGGGCTGTTGAGCATGGAAAAAAACCACTTTAGGCACAAGAATCGTTGAGAAATGTTTTTCGGGCTAAGATTTATGCCAAAAACACTTTCAGCTTTTATGGAGGGCACAATTGGTACGAAAAATCAGACATTATTTTTTTCCCATTCGGACTTGAGTAATCTGTTGAGCATGGAAAAATGCCACTTTAGTTGCAAGAATCAATCAGAATTTTTTTCTGAGATAAAAGTTATTGGCAAAATACTTTTCACGTTCAATGTAGGGCACTACTTGTACGAAAAATCCAACTTCATTTTTTCCACATTCTGACGTGACTGAGCTGTGGAGGATGGATTAAAACCACTTTCGGCACAAGAATCATTTAGAAAAGCTTTTCGGGCAAAGAGTTATACAAAAAAATACTTTTCAGCTTCTATGGAGGTCACAGCTGGTACGAAAAATCCGACTTCATTTTTCCCATTTGGACTTGACCAATATGTTGAACATGGTAAAATTGCACTTGAGGCGCAAGAATCAATCAAAAATGTTTTTAGAGATAAGAGTTATGTGCAAAATACTTTTCACGTTCAATGTAGGGCACTACTTGTACCAAAAAATCCAACTTTATTTTTTCCACATTATGACGTGACTGGGCTGTAGAGCATAGAAAAAAAAACCACCTTAGGCACAAGAATTGTTTAGAAATGTTTTTCGGGCTAAGAGTTATGCCAAAAACACTTTTCAACTTCAATGCAGGGCACAACTGGTACGAAAAATCCGACTTCATTTTCTTCCCATTCTGACTTCAGGAATCTATTTAGCATGGAAAAATGACACTTGAGGCGCAAGAATCAATCAGAAATGTTTTCCGACATAAGAGTTATGGGCAAAATACATTTCACGTTCATGGTAGGCACTACGTGTACGAAAAATCCAACTTCAATTTTTGCACATTCTGACGTAACGAAGCTGTTGAGCATGGAAAAAACCACTTCAGGCACAAGAATCGTTTAGAAATGTTTTTCAAGCAAAGAGTTATGCCAAAAACACTTTTTCCTATTCGGACTTGAGTAATCTATTGAGCATGAAAAAATGACACTTGAGGCGCAAGAATCAATCCGAAATGTTTTCCGAGATAATAGTTATAGGCAAAATACTTTTCACGTTCAATGTAGGGCACTGCTTGTACGAAAAATCCATATTCATTATTTTAACATTCTGACGTGACAGAGCTGTGGAGGATGGATTAAAACCACATTCGGCACAAGAATCGTTTAGAAATGTTTTTCGGGCTAAGAGTTATACTATAAAATACTTTTCAGCTTCTATGGACGTCACAACTGGTACGAAAAATCCGACTTTATTTTTCCCATTTGGACTTGACCAATATGTTGAACATGGAAAAATTGCACTTGAGGCGCAAGAATCAATCAGAAATGTTTTCCGAGATAAGAGTTATGTGCAAAATACTTTTCACGTTCAATGTAGGGCACTACTTGTACGAAAAATCCAACTTCATTTTTTCCACATTCTGACGTGACTGAGCTGTGGAGCATGAAAAAAAACCACTTTAGGCATAAGAATCGTTTAGAAATGTTTTTCGAGCAAAGAGTTATGCCAAAAACACTTTTCAGCTTCTATGGAGGGCACAATTGGTACGAAAAATCCGACATTATTTTTTTCCCATTCGGACTTGAGTAATCTGTTGTGCATGGAAAAATGCCACTTTAATTGCAAGAATCAATCAGAATTTTTTTTCTGAGATAAAAGTTATTGGCAAAATACTTTCACGTTCAATGTAGGGCACTACTTGTACGAAAAATCCAACTTTATTTTTTCCACATTCTGACGTGACTGAGCTGTGGAAGATAGATAAAAACCACTTTTGGCGCAAGAATCGTTTAGAAAAGCTTTTCGGGCTATGAGTTATACAAAAAAATACTTTTCGGCTTCTATAGAGGTCACAGCTGGTACGAAAAATCCGACTTCATTTTTCCCATTTGGACATGACGAATATGTTAAACATGGAAAAATTACACTTGAGGCGCAAGAATCAATCAGAAATGTTTTCCGAGATAAGAGTTATGTGCAAAATACTTTTCACGTTCAATGTAGGGCACTACTTGTACCAAAAAATCCAACTTTATTTTTTCCACATTATGACGTGACTGGGCTGTAGAGCATAGAAAAAAAAACCACCTTAGGCACAAGAATTGTTTAGAAATGTTTTTCGGGCTAAGAGTTATGCCAAAAACACTTTTCAACTTCAATGCGGGGGCACAACCGGTACGAAAAAATCCGACTTCATTTTCTTCCCATTCCGACTTCGGGAATCTATTTAGCATGGAAAAATGACACTTGAGGCGCATGAATCAATCAGAAATGTTTTCCGACATAAGAGTTACGGGCAAAATACATTTCACGTTCATGGTAGGCACTACGTGTACGAAAAATCCAACTTCAAATTTTGCACATTCTGACGTAACGAAGCTGTTGAGCATGGAAAAAACCACTTCAGGCACAAGAATCGTTTAGAAATGTTTTTCAAGCAAAGAGTTATGCCAAAAACACTTTTTCCTATTCGGACTTGAGTAATCTATTGAGCATGAAAAAATGACACTTGAGGCGCAAGAATCAATCCGAAATGTTTTCCGAGATAATAGTTATAGGCAAAATACTTTTCACGTTCAATGTAGGGCACTGCTTGTACGAAAAATCCATATTCATTATTTTAACATTCTGACGTGACAGAGCTGTGGAGGATGGATTAAAACCACATTCGGCACAAGAATCATTTAGAAATGTTTTTCGGGCTAAAAGTTATACTATAAAATACTTTTCAGCTTCTATGGACGTCACAACTGGTACGAAAAATCCGACTTTATTTTTCCCATTTGGACTTGACCAATATGTTGAACATGGAAAAATTGCACTTGAGGCGCATGAATCAATCAGAAATGTTTTCCGAGATAAGAGTTATGTGCAAAATACTTTTCACGTTCAATGTAGGGCACTACTTGTACGAAAAATCCAACTTCATTTTTTCCACATTCTGACGTGACTGAGCTGTGGAGCATGAAAAAAAACCACTTTAGGCATAAGAATCGTTTAGAAATGTTTTTCGAGCAAAGAGTTATGCCAAAAACACTTTTCAGCTTCTATGGAGGGCACAATTGGTACAAAAAATCCGACATTATTTTTTTCCTATTCGGACTTGAGTAATCTGTTGAGCATGAAAAATGACACTTGAGGCGCAAGAATCAATCAGAAATGTTTTCCGAAATAATAGTTATAGGCAAAATACTTTTCACGTTCAATGTAGGGCAGTGCTTGTACGAAAAATCCATATTCATTATTTTTATATTCTGACGTGACTGAGCTGTGAATGATGGATTAAAACTACATTCGGCACAAGAATCGTTTAGAAATGTGTTTCGGGCTAAGAGTTATACTAAAACATACTTTTCAGCTTCTATGGAGGTCACAACTGGTACGAAAAATCCGACTTCATTTTTCCCATTTGGACATGACGAATATGTTGAACATGGAAAAATTGCACTTGAGGCGCAAGAATCAATCAGAAATGTTTTCCGAGATAAGAGTTATGTGCAAAATACATTTCACGTTCAATGTAGGGCACTACTTGTACGAAAAATCCAACTTCATTTTTTCCACATTATGACGTGACGGGGCTGTAGAGCATGGTAAAAAACCACTTTAGGCACAAGAACCGTTGAGAAATGTTTTTCGGGCTATGATTTATGCCAAAAACACTTTTCAGCTTCTATGGAGGGCACAATTGGTACCAAAAATCCGACATTATTTTTTTCCCATTCGGACTTGAGTAATCTGTTGTGCATGGAAAAATGCCACTTTAGTTGCAAGAATCAATCAGAATTTTTTTTCTGAGATAAAAGTTATTGGCAAAATACTTTCACGTTCAATGTAGGGCACTACTTGTACGAAAAATCCAACTTTATTTTTTCCACATTCTGACGTGACTGAGCTGTGGAAGATGGATAAAAACCACTTTCGGCGCAAGAATCGTTTAGAAAAGCTTTTCGGGCTATGAGTTATACAAAAAAATACTTTTCAGCTTCTATGGAGGTCACAGCTGGTACGAAAAATCCGACTTCATTTTTCCCATTTGGACATGACGAATATGTTGAACATGGAAAAATTACACTTGAGGCGCAAGAATCAATCAGAAATGTTTTCTGAGATAAGAGTTATGTGCAAAATACTTTTCACGTTCAATGTAGGGCACTACTTGTACCAAAAAAGCCAACTTTATTTTTTCCACATTATGACGTGACTGGGCTGTAGAGCATAGAAAAAAAACCACCTTAGGCACAAGAATTGTTTAGAAATGTTTTTCGGGCTAAGAGTTATGCCAAAAACACTTTTCAACTTCAATGCAGGGCACAACTGGTACGAAAAATCCGACTTCATTTTCTTCCCATTCTGACTTCAGGAATCTATTTAGCATGGAAAAATGACACTTGAGGCGCAAGAATCAATCAGAAATGTTTTCCGACATAAGAGTTATGGGCAAAATACATTTCACGTTCATGGTAGGCACTACGTGTACGAAAAATCCAACTTCAATTTTTGCACATTCTGACGTGACGAAGCTGTTGAGCATGGAAAAAACAACTTCAGGCACAAGAATCGTTTAGAAATGTTTTTTCAAGCAAAGAGTTATGCCAAAAACACTTTTTCCTATTCGGACTTGAGTAATCTATTGAGCATGAAAAAATGACACTTGAGGCGCAAGAATCAATCCGAAATGTTTTCCGAGATAATAGTTATAGGCAAAATACTTTTCACGTTCAATGTAGGGCACTGCTTGCAAAAAATCCATATTCATTATTTTAACATTCCGACGTGACGGAGCTGTGGAGGATGGATTAAAACCACATTCGGCACAAGAATCGTTTAGAAATGTTTTTCGGGCTAAGAGTTATACAATAAAATACTTTTCAACTTCTATGGACGTCACAACTGGTACGAAAAATCCGACTTTATTTCCCATTTGGACTTGACCAATATGTTGAACATGGAAAAATTGCACTTGAGGCGCAAGAATCAATCAGAAATGTTTTCCGAGATAAGAGTTATGTGCAAAATACTTTTTATGTTCAATGTAGGGCACTACTTGTACGAAAAATCCAACTTCATTTTTTCCACATTATGACGTGACGGGGCTGTAGAGCATGGAAAAAAAACTCCTTTAGGCACAAAAATCGTTGAAAAATGTTTTTCGGGCTAAGATTTATGCCAAAAATACTTTTCAGCTTCTATGGAGGGCACAATTGGTACGAAAAATCCGACATCATTTTTTTCCCATTCGGACTTGAGTAATCTGGCTGAGTATGGAAAAATGCCAATTTAGTTGCAAGAATCAATCGAAATTTTTTCTGAGATAAAAGTTATAGGCAAAATACTTTTCACGTTCAATGTAGTGCACTACTTGTAAGAAAAATCCAACTTCATTTTTTCCACATTCGGACGTGACTGAGCTGTGGAGGATGGATTAAAACCACTTTCGGCACAAGAATCGTTTAGAAAAGCTTTTCGGGCTAAGAGTTATTGAAAAAAATACTTTTCAGCTTCTATGGAGGTCACAACTGGTACGAAAAATCCGACTTCATTTTTCCCATTTGGACATGACGAATATGTTGAACATTGAAAAAAATTACACTTGAGGCGCAAGAATCAATCGAAAAGTTTTCCCGAGATAAGAGTTATGTGCAAAATACTTTTCACGTTCAATGTAGGGCACTACTTGTACGAAAAATCCAACTTTATTTTTTCCACATTATGACGTGACGGGGTTGTAGAGCATAGAAAAAAAACCACCTTAGGCACAAGAATCGTTTTGAAATGTTTTTCGGGCTAAGAGTTATGCCAAAAACACTTTTCAACTTCTATGCTGGGCACAACTGGTACGAAAAATCCGACTTCATTTCCTTCCCATTCAGAATTCAGGAATCTATTTAGCATTGAAAAATGACACTTGAGGCGCAAGAATCAATCGAAATGTTTTCCGAGATAAGAGTTATGGGCAAAATACTTTTCACGTTCATTGTAGGGCACTACTTGTACGAAAAATCCAACTTCATTTTTTCCACATTCTGACGTGACTGAGCTGTGGAGCATGAATAAAAACCACTTTAGGCATAAGAATCGTTTAGAAATGTTTTTCGGGCTAAGAGTTATGCCAAAAACACTTTTCAACTTCAATACAGGGCACAACTGGTACGAAAAATCCGACTTTATTTTTTTTCCCATTCGGACTTGAGTAATCTGTTGAGCATGAAAAATGACACTTGAGGCGCAAGAATCAATCAGAATTTTTTTCTGAGATAAAAGTTATTGGCAAAATACTTTTCACGTTCAATGTAGGGCACTACTTGTACGAAAAATCCAAATTCATTTTTTCCACATTCTGACGTGACTGAGCTGTGGAGCATGAAAAAGAACCACTTTCGGCATAAGAATCGTTTAGAAATGTTTTTCGAGCAAAGAGTTATGCCAAAAACACTTTTCAGCTTCTATGGAGGGCACAATTGGTACAAAAATCCGACATTATTTTTTTCCCTATTCGGACTTGAGTAATCTAATGAGCATGAAAAATGACACTTGAGGCGCAAGAATCAATCAGAAATGTTTTCCGAGATAATAGTTATAGGCAAAATACTTTTCACGTTCAATGTAGGGGCGTGCTTGTACGAAAAATCCATATTCATTATTTTTACATTCGACGTGACCGAGCCGTGAAGGATGGATTAAAACTACATTCGGCACAAGAATCGTTTAGAAATGTGTTTCGGGCTAAGAGTTATACTAAAAAATACTTTTCAGCTTCTATGGAGGTCACAACTGCACGAAAAATCCGACTTCATTTTTCCCATTTGGACATGACGAATATGTTGAACATGGAAAAATTGCACTTGAGGCGCAAGAATCAATCAGAAATGTTTTCCGAGATAAGAGTTATGTGCAAAATACATTTCACGTTCAATGTAGGGCACTACTTGTACGAAAAATCCAACTTCATTTTTTCCACATTATGACGTGACGGGGCTGTAGAGCATGGAAAAAAAACCACTTTAGGCACAAGAACCGTTGAGAAATGTTTTTCGGGCTATGATTTATGCCAAAAACACTTTTCAGCTTCTATGGAGGGCACAATTGGTACGAAAAATCCGACATTATTTTTTTTCCCATTCGGACTTGAGTAATCATTGTGCATGGAAAAAATGCCACTTTAGTTGCAAGAATCAATCAGAATTTTTTTCCGAGATAAAAGTTATTGGCAAAATACTTTCACGTTCAATGTAGGGCACTACTTGTACGAAAAATCCAACTTTATTTTTTCCACATTCCGACGTGATCGAGCCGTGGAAGATGGATAAAAACCACTTTCGGCGCAAGAATCGTTTAGAAAAGCTTTTCTGGGCTATGAGTTATACAAAAAATACTTTTCAGCTTCTATGGAGCTCACAGCTGGTACGAAAAATCCGACTTCATTTTTCCCATTTGGACATGACGAATATGTTGAATATGGAAAAATTACACTTGAGGCGCAAGAATCAATCAGAAATGTTTTCCGAGATAAGAGTTATGTGCAAAATACTTTTCACGTTCAATGTAGGGCACTACTTGTACCAAAAAATCCAACTTTATTTTTTCCACATTATGACGTGATCGGGCCGTAGAGCATAGAAAAAAAAAACCACCTTAGGCACAAGAATCGTTTAGAAATGTTTTTCGGGCTAAGATTTATGCCAAAAATACTTTTCGACTTCTATACGAGGGCACAACCGGTACGAAAATCCGACTTTATTTTTTT